>JBBMHQ010075842.1:0-12294 GCA_037834295.1 Postelsia palmaeformis
CCTCCTCCCCTCCCCCGGCTATCCTTCGTCTTCTTCTTCGTCCATTCCGTTGGCTCCCCCTTCTTCCGCTTTTGCGGTATCGTCGTCCCCCTCCGCGCCCCTGAGGTACAGGACGTTGTTGCACCGGATAAGCACGTCGCCCAAATTTCCCGCGAATTTGCCGTCAACATACTCTTCCGTCGACGTGAGCAGAAGGTTCATGTAGGTGTCTACTGACACTAAATACCCTGCACATGCAATGGAAACCAAGAACAGAAGGCGGGGCAGGAGGAAGCGGAGAGGGGACACAGGGGGGTCAGGCTTCAGGCTTCGTAGAGGGGTTTCTAGAGCACAGGAGGGGGCAAGTGCAGTATGTCGTACTGGTAAGTATTGAACAGAACATCTGAGTCAAGCTTAGCAAACGTTTGAGAGAACAACGTACGGCAATCTTGCCCTGCTATATGGCGTGAGAGGGGCGCTGCGTTCGTGTAAAAGCAGTACACGTACAGACGATGAACTAGTTTGTTTATTCTCGTCTCCTCAAGTGCGACTCAGGTCGTGGGTGTTTCGCGCTTCCTGAATCGAGGCGACGCAAGACTACTGCGCTATACGAGTATATCCAGAGGGTATATATATGTAAGGAACGCGTGGTACGGTAGGGGTAAAACTGTTTTGGGTGAAATAATTGTCACTGGGACTGACGGAGCTCCTAAACCGAGCAAGTAACCGGTACCGATATCTTATTTACGGCGGACAACGGTTGTCCGTGGCCCCTATAAATAGGTTGGGGTACTGTTCACGGGACTGTTCGTCGGATTAATCTTACTTCATCTTCTGAAAAGTCAGTTTTGGGTGAGTAAATGTAGTAGTAGAATGGAGCTCGTCTCAAGTGAGGAAGGAGCCCCGAAAAAAGACAGTGCTCGTCTGATATACCAGCATGATATACCCCCTCTCGTTGCACCCATCATGGGAGACGAAATCGTACGGAAGCGGCACCACGCCGCCAACGCTTTGCGGCATGTACGACCCAACGCGTGCGATGTCAGGGCTGCCGAAGCCTCACAGCGTGCGGCGGACACACGAGTTCTGTGCTAAGTACGCGCGTCGTGGCGAGCGCGAGAGCCTCCGTCTGTGTCTTTCGTTTACCCTTTCCACGCAATAAACGACGGCAAAGTAAATATCGATAGTGTAAATGTCGCTTCAGTAGGAACTTGCACAGCAAGATTTTTGTAACTGCCAACTTGTGTGCCTTGCTCGATTGGAGAATCGCGTTTACGAATCTCGGACAGCGGTCGGTCGTAGAGTTCGGCTTCACCCAGCTCGAGAGGTGGGCGCTAGTATTTTGAGGCAAGCTGAGCACTTTCAGGCACGTAGAGATGGGCACGCCGGGGACGAAAACAATCGAGGCCGCAAGTACAAAAACTCGGCTCAAATGTGCCTACCAATTTGAAGCAGTTGCCTTGAAGAATGTCTTAGAAGTGTTCGAACCGTTCAAGCGCCCCGAGGAACACACTCCCATACAGTGTTTGAGCAGTTTTATTTCAAGGTATAGACACTGTATCCAGTATGCCATTTCATTTCCCCCGACTTCGGGAGTTCTGGCCTAACGGCGTTATGTCCATGTGCTTGAAAGGTCTTTCACACGTGCTTGTCCGCGCCTGAAGAAAGATGGACCCGAACTCGGTGGTTCGAACAATCCTGCAACAGAAACCCCGGTTCAGACATTCATTCACGAACCACTGCAGAAAATGTTTTACACGAATGCCAAGTACTTTCTCCCCGAAAGCGTGGGAACAAAAATCAATGGTCGAAGTCAAGAACCCAAAGACAGTAGACACTGTATCTTATTTCCCCTTCCCCGTGATTTTGGGAGTTTCGGCCTACCAGCATCATAGTCAAGCGCCTGAAAAGTCTGTTACGCCTGCCTGTCCGTGGCTTACGAAAGATGGGCAAGACGGGCACGAAAATGGTGTTTCAGGCACACGCCTGGTTCAGGCCTTACTTCACCATAGCTCGAAGGCTAGGGCCTGTCGCGAGGGTGTCCTCTTTTGTCACCCGGCGTAAAACAGCAAATTTAGTATCGCCTCATTACGTCGTGCCCAACTACCCCAAGCATGCGTATAAGTTGACCGTACGTAAAGGTACGAACAGATAACCGTGGCGTTTCAAACGAGCTATGAACAGACTCAGGGCCCTTTCGCGACAATGCTCGCAACGCACGCACGGGGCTGTCTGAAAATCAAGTGCGTGGAAGCGCGACAGCAACAGCAGTAGCAGCAGCAGTAGCAATAGCAGCGGCAGCAGATACACCCGGGCGAGTTTGCATTACAAGGCAACTCGAGCGTCGCAGAGGAGTGGAGTCCAGCCCTGGTCATAGGCCCGCGAACTCATGAGACTAATTCGTTGCAAGCCAGAGCACAAGCGGCTGGAACACAAACATTACGAGTCGGTGCTGTTGTGGAGTGCTGCGCGGCTATGATAGCGGCTATCACATGACAAAGCACGACTGCCCGTCGTACGGGCGACGGTCCGCCTATTGAAGGGAACGCGCTGCCATGTGGGCACAAGCGCACGCAGTCAGTTGTCCGAGACGATCGCACCGACCGCACAGACATAGCGGCGAGGCGCCTCAAGCGCGCGGCCCCACAAGATGCGGCGGGATTTGTCGACACCCACCATTCACACTTCGATCGAACCTTTTGCTACCACCACCATCACACTAATTCCACGTAGTTAGCCTCCAAAAAGCAATGTGTATCAATGCTTCATTCGTAAGGGTTTCGTTACCGCAGTGCAGTCGATGCCGTACATACAGCAGTCGGCAAGCTCAAAGCGCATCACTTGAACTTGTGGGCCAGGTCCTGAGCCACTGTGATCTACCCAGTATACCTGGTACACGATATTGGTACGAGTATGGTATGCTATTGATACGTACTAATAGTATCATGAACCTGAACCCCTGTCCGTCCGCAGATTGAACCTACAGCGGGGGGGGGGTGCACAGCGAGGGGGGGGTGTAGGCATGCAGCCCAGGTGGCCTCTTCAATATGCACAATCCGTTTTAGGTTTTGTGAACTACGTCATGTCGCTCGCCGTGGATACCAAACGGAAAAACTCGGGTATACCTGGTACGTGTTTATAAACAAACAAATATCTGGTACTATTTGATAGGTACCTGGTGGAAGTATGTATACACATGTCATTTCACTGCAATTGTGAAAAAGCTGCAATTCGAGCCTGCCGCGTGTGCGGTTGTGCACTGGGGTGTACGACCGGAGCTTATCGCACAGCCAGTTTTCCACAAGAGAGTGTATAATTTAGTTGCTGTAGTGTCTGCGGCAATAAAAGCGACGAAGAGACGCTGAGCATTGTGGAGCCCTTCAAGCAACTGCTTCAGACTTCTCGCGCCTGTGCAGCTCGACCGACAGGTGACTGCGGTCACCAGAAACGCATGGAAGTGGTACATACGTCCAATGCAACGAGGCAGAAAGGACAATATGCGTGCTACAAAAATAGCGTTGTATATCCAATAAGAACTGAGCTCGATATGGCTCGCACCAAAAAACAATAAACCTGACGACTCCGATATTTGATATATCGAAGCTTTTGTTTAGTGTCAGTACAAAGCAAACGAAGGTGCCATGGGATGTAGGGCAACACGTATTCGATACGACATACCGAAAGTTGATCATGTCGATATACCGAAAAAAACATAGTGATACACCAGGTAAGATATTCAACCTAAATGAAAAAGCTCGGCCGACAAGACGACTACCTGCCATCTTCGATAGCCTTTACCCGGCATCATACGGACCCCACAGATTGCCTGTATACATAGCAACGCAAGGACAAAAACGGCGTGCACACTCAACGATATGCAGCCGAACCTCTAACTTGGTGCACTTGTCATGACATCATCACCATGCACGCACCAAAGTCTGGCTGGGGACGACAAGACCAGAGCAAGGTTGATCTGAAATGATACCATGTCATGACGAGTAAACAAGGTGTGCGTGTAGAAAGGGGGCGCTCGCAAGTGGCAGGCAGTGCCAACGCAACGGAAGCTATTACCGACTAAACGAATAAGGGTTCTACCCGCTCGACGGTATCGTACCCCGTGCGGCATGCTTAATGCCAAGGCCCACAAATTCGGAATCGGAAAACCAGGGGAAAAAATGTGTTTCCCTTAGTGGTGGTGAAAAACCTACACAAGGCTCTGGGTTCTTTTTTTCTGTCCGGAAACCTGGTTGAGGCAGCAAAAAGTACGCGATTGTCGAAACAGCAATAACCGCCGCCACCGAGTGCTCGCCTCACAGAGCACGGGCCACGACAGCGCTTAGACGGTGCATGCTCCGCTGGGCAAAGAGTCGTCGGCGACAATTTTTAAGGCCGTTGGTGGTTTGCGTCTGGAGATTTTGTTAGGGGTGTCGCAACCTGCTCCGTTTCTGTCAACTTTTTGCTGGGCGCAACAAGTGATTTCCGATCAGAAATGATTGATGCAAAAATGGGCCAGACTCTCACATCCCACGCGAGACCTCCAGACACAGGCCACCTGCGGCCCTAAAACTTAGCAGAGAAGACGTTCAGACCAAAGGAGTATCCAATACATCCTTGGAAGTTTTAGTGATTCATCTTCTGTGAGGCGAGGAGTCGTGAACCTACCTGTTGGTGCCTGTCGTCAGCGAAAAACACGTTGATTGTTGAATTTTCGCAGCGTTACTAAATTGCCCTTCACTCTTTTAATAGGCGGCACTGCTCGCGGTTTCTGCACGATGAAGGGAAAACCTGTTTAGGTTTCTGTTCGCCGATGCCATAATTGTCGGCCTCAACACAGCAGCACCCAATGAGGTATGTATGATACGATACAGCAGTTCATATTAGTATTAATAGTCGCTTTACGTACCCGGTTCACTCTGTTTTGATATTAGTACGACTACCCAAGGCTTGGGCGGGAGGACGCGGGGACATATGGAGCCCAGTGGTTTGAGAAACGGCTTCGGGTCAAAACCAATAGGCGTCGCCATCGTTTGCTCATGGCAACGCAGTACTGTACAGTACCGGCCTTCTCTAAAGAAACCTGAAAATGGGCTGGCGGACTTTCTTGTTCTGGGCTCTCGCGCGACATCACCCTGACGTATGTTGCGCTTTCTTGTTTAGGTCACCGACAAGACATTTCCCAAGGTAGTGCACAATGAATGGTGCCTTGGGCCCGGAGCAGCTACAGGAAGGGGTCAACTTAGGCACGGGCTGGGTTGAGGGCTTTCCTGCTGTTTTCAAATTATTGTGGGTTGGGTTACTTTCCTACGTACCGATAAGCCATGAGCCGGGCAACGTCACCTCGCACACTTCACACGGCACCAACAGCCGCGTGTGTGCGCCTATAATTTGGATGCCATGTCTTTCATTCAAGCGCGGGCCGCCTATTGAGGCAAGGGATGACGCATTGTCGGTGTATGCTGTGTCATGTCGGTCGTCTGAAAAGGAGCTACGACATCGTGCAATCGCAACTCGCTTGACTGCTGCTATCTGCCGGTGCCTGTACGTTTGTATCTGTGATACTTGCGGGCGGGACGAGTGAGGCAGCAGTGTTCATCTTGGTCTGTAGGGAATAGCGATGATACGATTATCAGGGCAAATCTCCGGAAGTTGATCGTGCACAGAGTATCGCAACGCGAATCACGAGCAAGCCAGTACTCAGTCAGTACTCACCCTTGTATTCCATGCCCCACTTCAGCTTCACCATCACAGGTTTTCCCGTGAGCTCGTTCAAGAACGGCTTCGGGTTCACAGGCGTCGCCATCGTTTGCCTCTCCCCTCCCTGCTGCTATGCGATAGGCGTCCCTCCTTCCAAAATTACTAGCTCACAACCGTGCTCGTCTTGCCGCGTCTTTGTCAGAAGCAATTTCTCAACAAGAATATAACCGATCTAAGCGAAGCCTCTACCGTCTCGAGCTAGTGCGTAGGTGTCCAGGTAGCGTGATTGGTGTGACCGAAGCTAGATCGTTGTTCCTCGGTTGCGGATTGCCATCAACATTGTTTCGCCCGACCCCCTAGCGAGAAAAAATTGAAACCCTATATTGGAACTCCTCATTTTGGATCATGAGTTGTTCTCCGTCCCGTTCAAACATCACACACTACTCGAAGCGTAGCAGCTCTTTGCAAGGCACCAGCCAAGCATGGTCCTGCGCTTAAGGTACGGCGGTTCTTTCGCAACGATCGTCACTCATGCTCTCGTGGCCTTGGTATTTTTAAGTTCAGGTATTGCAGGCGCAACCGTGCCTAATATCCCCTCACGACCTGACTCCTGGACAAGCCGGAGCCACCTGGGTGAGGCAAGCCCGAGCAGCGTTGCCAGTAGCGCCGATCTGCTCCGCGCCGATTCCACGGCACGGCTGGAGGATCAGGCGACGCGAGAGATCAGGGAGATGTTTGGCGAAGAATTTTCGAGGCAGCTGGAGGAGGAGCTTGATATCGTCAGCAGCGTTCACGAGAAGAAAGCTCGGATAGGGACGGAGGCGGGTTGCTCACCAATCTCGCCGCTGTCTTCGTCGTCTCTGGGATCCTTCGGACTGCCTGATGGCGTGGGCGCGAGTGACGAGGGGCGGGGAACTGAGGTGGAGAGGAGGAGTCAGAGGGGCTTGGAAGGCCCACTGACCGATTGGTTGAGGTAGCTCTAAGAGGGGTGATCAAGAGCGCAATGAAAAAGTGCGATGAATATGTATCGGTATGTCGTACCAGGTACGTCGTGCGCCGCAGCAGGATTTACGTTGTACCAGGCATTTACATATAAATACGTCGATAAACGAAGAGTGAGAAACAGGAATAAGCATCACGCATGTACGTACCTGGTATATACGAACTCGTAGTTGATCCAAGCTGATCCAGCTTGGGTTTCTTATTGGTATAGTACGTTGGTGGTATATGAACCCCGAATTTCTTGTTTCCTGTAAATCCCAGCGTGTCTTTATTAGTACTCGGTTGCTAAGGAGGTGTCCTGTTGAGTGCTGGTACACACCATAGACCTACAAGTGTTGCTGCTGTATATTGGGATATTCGACCCTGGACGGAAATGTAAGGACCGTGTAGTGTCCATAATTATAACACAACGGCCCTTATATTTTCGTCAAATAAAGCAGAGCGATATGATGCCAGTACCAATCACGTTTGAAGTACCAGGTACGTGTACGCCTAAGATCCCGGGAGCTTCGTTGTTTACTGTATTTTGGCCGAGTGCTGAGACAATTGATTGGTATAAACATGATGTGCCACTGAGGCTCATGAGACTGGATTATCGTCTGTACTGGTAGTCCCACGCCTAAGTACCAGGCACGTAGACTACAGTAAGCGGCAGCTGTAGTACCGGTTGCGTGTCCTGCCATCTCCTTCCTTTGTCTTTTTTGGCGTGCAGCAGCTGCAGCTATATGTGTAGTCTGCAAAAATGCTATTTTGCGCTGTTTTTGGTCCCCAGGACGGCAGAATGTGTGACACAACACGATAGGGGTACGGAGGCCTTTGCCTTCAACTATTTATCATGCTCACCAAGAAAGCAGCCACAGGCAGCGGTAACGGTGAGCGTTTCCCGGGTGGAGGGGTTTGTGCTGGGCGGTGCGCGTGCAGTCGCTGAACCCGGCTCAGTCGAACACTTTGTTGATTGTCGTGGAGGGATCATACATAATAGGTACACGTGAGTTCTTCTGCCAGCGCGGCCTCTTACTTCACGAGGAATGGAGTGTAGAATATGGCGACCGATGTAGTGCAGGACTGCTGAGTTTGCATCAAAGTGCACGAAGACGATGATCGACCAGTTTCGGTTGAGTTTACAGTCGGTACTCGTAGCGCCAGGTTCTAGTCAACGACGTGTTCGTTTTATGATTGTTTTTCGTTGTCTTCTTACGACACGCCGCCCCCAGTTTTGGGGCCGCCTCGCCGCTCGCCCTGGCAGTTGGGACGCTCGTTTTGGCAAGCTGGAGAGCGCCTCTGCTTCGTCGAAACACACCTTTATCCTGCCCCATCATTGGGTGCAAGATTTATCGCAAAAGTAACGTCGTGAAGATACTGTAGTATTTTGTCTATCCATGACTGCTCTGCTATTTTCCTCATCATTGCTCTGCCTGTAGTTACTGCTCTTCTTGTAGTAGAGCTCACCCGCTAAAGTTCGTTTTGCTGTCTACCTGGTAGTATTACCGTAAACAACGTTGAGTGCGCACAGGATTGCGCTCTTTTTTCAGCGCTTTCAATAGTTCCCTCGACAACGGCAAGGGCGCTAAAAAAGTCGAACATTATATTCGCCAACGTCTCTCGACCAGATCTTTCCGAAATCACTTATTTCGGTATTTGTTCGGTATTGGCAATCTTCCCGTCCTGGAAAAATCGAGCCCTGAAAAACGATCGCACCCCTGCTGTGCGAACTCCACGCTCTTCACGGTGTTCGCGATGCTGTCGTATATTACCGTCGCGACACGGTCTTGTTCTGCCATGAGAGCCGAATTCGCGTACTTTAAATACTGCACGCAGACGTGGGGCGGTTCTCTTTTTTAGCCCCCCGGTGGGTGTGTATCTGCCATTGAGTATGTTCTCCGTGGCATAGCCCACATAGCCCTCCGTTTCTCGACCAGCTTGGGCACGGTGCAAATTCAATGTTCGGGGTACTCGCGTACACTGCTGCTGCTTGCACTGGTGTCATTTTATGTTTCCGAATCTTGGCGCAAAACAAACCTCATCCTGAGAAGGAGTCCACATACATGCCAGGTAGAGGGGGAGAAAAACGAGATCGACTAGTATGTCATGCGCTGGGAGGATCTTCTCCTGACAGCGGATGCAATGATCTAATCCAGTGTCCGAGACTCAACTTTCGGTGAATTTCTGCCACCGCCGTGCCATTACAAGGCGGTCCGTTCCACCCCCACCCTCCTCTACTTCTCCTCCGGCTGCCCGTGCTGCTTCGGTGACGGCCACCAACGCACTGTTGACTCCAGCCGCCACCGCACTCTCAGTGGCGGTATCCTCTCGTGGGGACCTTGCACGCTCGATGGCTCGTAGCCAATCTCGCTGGTGCCGCAAGTACGCGAGAAAGGTCAACGTAAAATCTGGGCTAATATTTCTACGCTGATTCCCCTCACCCCGTGTTCGACTTCCATCGACTGCCCGCTCCAGCAAATGATCCCCCAGCCAGTCTGACTGGTCCTGCTTCCCACAGGGCCACTGTACAGTGGCGGCAGGCGGGATGGGGGCACACTCCTCATCTTGGTTGCCTGTTTTCGCTAAATCCGCTCGAAGAGTTATGAAGGCATGGTTGCCGCCTTTGCCCGAAGTTGACACGATCGTTTCCTGCAGAACAAGCGTACGAAAAGTCAGTCGTGGTGAAACAAGGAACGTAAGTAAGGAGCAGACGAAACGAGACAGCCAGTAGTTAGTAGGGCAAGTCCCTGTCGGACCCCAAACAATGTGTATTTCAAAGCCGACACCAGGGCATGGCAGGACAACCGTTAATCGTGTTGCCTAGAGCAACATAAAGTGCTTGCAGACGACTTACCCGGACCGCTTCGACAAAAGCTCTTTATTGTCCAATCACTCGGGAAGAAAACCCCCACGGAATATCAGTAAATATGACCCGTGTATTCTGCTGAGAGCATCAGTTCGCGCACCTGCATGATTCGCCAACCGTTCTCCCGCAACCAAACGCGCAAATCGCGGAGGTACTCTAGACGAGGGTCCATCGGCTGCAGGACAAGCCGTTCGACCCCCAAAGTGGATAAAGAAGCCCCCCCAACGTCCGCAGGTTGTTGGCAACGTGCGAGTGGATCGGGGCCGGCATTTTCGATGTCTCGGTCGCTGGCGCTTAGAATTCGTATCATGGTGTTGACGCCTGAGCAGATGGAAGTACACCGTTTGCAAAGGTTCGTCGGTAGTTGAGTTCGAGATGGCGTGCTGGGCGAGATAGTGGGCGTAGGATAGCATTTTAATCCTTTCCCCATGATTTAAATCAAATAAAAATGGACTACCGGTGTCATCTACAGTGCATACGAGCGGGCAACCTTGCCTTACATACGCATCACATGGCCCCGGATTGTATGGAGATTTCCAGTTACCGCGCAGGTGCTGTGGTTTTCGCTTGTGCACGTCGGCGGTTCTGAACCACGGCAGTACACGGGGAGCCCATTAAGAACAATTCGTGACCCAGGGTGGATTTATTGTAAAGAGTTCTACAGGAAGTTCAGTGTAACCGCTTCTTCCAGGTTTCCTATTTTCCTGCAAACCCCAGCCTGACTTCTTAGTGTGCGCTTTCTTCTGATGGGCCTTCTGTCTGTATAATACCACACACATATCCAAGCGGCTGTACTGCAATATCGCATCGAACTCGTGGCGTACTAAAGTGTCATATGTTTCAGACCACTCCCTTACACACCACCGTAATCACGCGCGATCGAACTATCACACCAGGTTTACAAGACAATTTTGAGGTATTTTCGAGCAACTAAGGTGCGTGTGTGTTTATAATTACATCAAAGCCCGGAAGGTTCAAAATTGATGTCGACATATTTGACGCCGCAACATGACACGAAAACAACCGAGGAGGAGGAGGAGGAGGAGGAGGAGGAGGAGGAGGAGGAGGTTGAGCGGAAACTCACCGACTCCCGCGATGCACACGGTGTCCACTTCGCCCGCCTCCAGCACGGCCAACCCATCTCCCAGGCGGCACTCCAGGAGTGGAGCACCAGCGGAATCGCCCCCCCCGCTGCTAAATCGCCCACTCCCAGCAGCATCCATATTTTCCCCCGTGTAGCTTGACGATGTCAGCGATGTTGACGCGACGGCAGGGACAGGGGCTTGTTTTGCGTATCGGAGGTAGAGCCTGACGTTTTCCCTTGCGGCGTCCAAGGGTTTCGCCGCCCGATCGCCCGCTATGACGTTGGCGCCGTTGGCATGCAAACAAATCGCGAGCAGGCCGTGATCTGGGCCATCGAGCGTAGGACACCCGGAATATATGGTTACAGGCAGGGAGCGGTTCTCTGTTCTTCGGGGGGTTCATTATACCAGTACAGTATATGGTGTGTTGGCCTAAAGCATTGACTGTTACACGCTATAAATGGGGAGCAACTAGAGGCGTCATTGAACGATATAATTGTTGAGATCGATCGAGGAAAAGCGCTGTGGATACGGGTGATACCCAAAGGTGTTGCGGCCACAGCTTTCTGCCTTCGCCTCTGCTGTGGGTGACGTGCAAAACGATAACTGCAGCACTGAAGCTGTACACCCTAGGAGTGAATGCGCGACCCCCTATAAATAGCACAACTCCCAGGTGGCATCGGAAGGCGCTGGGTATGTCGCGAGGTGGTGTCCTCCTGCTCGCTATTGACATAAATATCACGATGCAGAATGCCGTACACGACATATTGACAGCAGTACCAGTTTCCGTGCAGTCTCTAGAAGGCGCCTTGTCAGCCATTGAATATTTATCTATGCTGCCACCGGGTACTATAGGTGCTACAACAGCAGCAGTAACTTCTGAATGGTTTGTTGAAGCTAAGAATGAACGAAGTACTCGGTTGATGCGATTACTGTATCGTCCTACTATGTACACGTGCGCTGCAGGAAAACACTCGTACAGGAGGCACGCAAATAACCGGAAGCGGGATGCCGCGCACCTGCACCGATGTCCGCGCAGCCCCAAGCCCCCCCCGCGCCATTCCTGTCTTCCAGCGCGAGATTGGCCACTTCCTGCAGCCGATCCAGTCGATGTAAGGCCACAGCTTTCCCCCCGATACCCAACCCCCCGGCGCCTGGCCTCACGCTTGGGCGTGAGCCATACGGGTCGTGCGGTGCACGCCTAGGCGCGAATATATCCTTTAGTTGCACGCGTGTGCGTGAGGCATGTTTCCAGTCTCCTTGTTCTTCTGTTGAACCATTGGGGTTCCCGACAGACAGCAGCAGGCGAGCTGCCCCGACTGGCCGAGCGCTGTGGTGCTGCTGCCCAGCCTATATGTTGATAAGGGGCAAAGGGAAGAGAGACGTACGGTTCATCCTGTGCGGAGTTAGCGCGCAGAGTGCGGGTGTTGGTGCCCGATACCTACAGGTACTAAGTGTAGTACAGCAGTACCCAGTGTATGCCACGTTGACCCAGCCACGAGAGGCAGCCAATTCTACGAGTAGAGCAGCTAGCTGCTGTACGCTTGGTACTCGTCGTTAGTATCATGCATACTACTCTGGCCGCTATTAAAAGGAGGGCGTTAGCCCGACGAGCCTCAATAGATGCTCTTCTATAACGGGTCGTGTGTATACCCGTCTAGGTATACCCACAATCGGGCAAAAAACTGT
>JBBMHQ010075853.1:0-12293 GCA_037834295.1 Postelsia palmaeformis
CTTGCCTTGCCTTTCCTTGCCTTGCCTTGCCTTGCCTTGCCTTGCCTTGCCTTGCTCTGCCTTGCCTTGCCTTGCCTAGCCTTGCCTTGCTTTGCCTTGCCTTGCCTTGCCTCGATCCGCGCCCGCCCGACCATGACAGGCAGTTACATGCACGCTTCACAATGTTTTTAACGGTAATCTCCACGAACCCTTCCATAAGTCCCTTCGTACTACCTCGGAATTGTCGGAACGTGTGGCGGCACGAAATGAGGACATCAATGGAGGGAAATATGGAGCCGGGCGCACCTACCTGCTGTCGCAGCTATATAGTACTTGAGCATGTATTGTGCACTAGTTAAGCTACCGATCACTTTCCTAGCGCCGGAGATTGAGCGCCTCGTACATATCGTCACTGCAAGGCATCGGTTTTCTTTACCGCCGTCTTCCGGGCCTGACGTTCATCTTGGTTCTTTTTGAGCGTGTGAGGGATCGTCACAACCCGGTGTCGTTCGGACGATCAACTCGTTCCATACGTGAATACAAATCTATCGTCGACGGTCGCCTGGTCAGGGGTTTTCGCATCCCTGTTTCACATTTGATCTGTTGTGCTATGGGGAGCGGGGCATACAGCAATGCGTGCGGAGCAGAATATCACGATCCAAGCCCTGAAACGATCATCTCAAGGGGAGAGCTTGGCGCTCACGTCCACCTATGCTTTTAGACCAACCGCTATGTAATAGGCACCCGTTGAAAAAATCTGACAATACAGCACTTTCAAGCTGCTTGTACGACTGAAAAACGAAAGATTGGCATCAGATGCAGCGGGGTCGGAAGTTCACAACAGAAAATGTTCAATGGCGGTAACGCATTGGCTGTAGCACACGACTTGGTTGTGATCGGTCCAGCATTGTCGCAAGCTGGCCGTTCTCCGTCGCCGTT
Source organism: Postelsia palmaeformis (assembly GCA_037834295.1). Lineage (NCBI taxonomy): Eukaryota > Phaeophyceae > Laminariales > Laminariaceae > Postelsia > Postelsia palmaeformis. The sequence goes on from JBBMHQ010075853.1 coordinate 919, forward strand.
TATGTTCCTTGCTCCGGTTTCACAGTCAAGTCGAGGGTGGTCAGGAACACATCCGTCCTACCCTGCGGGGCATGCCGTGCACAAAGGTGCCTTCGCAACGGTCCTCGAGGCATTGATCCCGTCAATGCTTGTGGGCCTGACCATCTACTTCAGTTATTCTTGAATGCTTACTGACCGTACGAAACAAGCTCTTCTTCTGTCTTTAACAAGCATGTTGTCGTGGGAAAAACTTCAGCCCCAGTTTTGAGGGATTTCCCATAAGCGGTCAAAATATCTCGTAGCTAACGTGCAAATAAAACAAGTCATCGACGAGTCCGCTCTAACGTCGTTCTAGCACCGTGATGTGGATTATATTTATTTTTAGTACGTTTCTGCATATGAAGCCTCGATTGTCATCGCGGCTACATATACTGTGAACGAACCGATGTTCTGTTCGTACTGCCACCGCAAGTACGTTTTGGCGACGTGTGACACTGCCTCCGGGTACGAGGCGCGTTTGGACGGCGGCAGATTTTAGTATTCAATCACTGTCGTTTGATATTTATTGTGAAGTGTGCTCCTCGTGGGCCATGGGGCGTCGATTCAGTGTAACCGTACAGGTTTCATACGGCCGTTGTATGGGCGATATGTACAGCTCCTCGTGTGAAGAGCCTCAGATAAAATATGAGCTACCTCTGTTGGAGCGAGCAACCTTGTTTGTCGGCACGGACGAGTTGCGTAGCTGCGACAAAAAAACGAACTGTGTGTCGACGTGACGTTTCGGGAACGTGCTTCCCAAGGTGGCGACAAAACACTGAAAATTAGTCATCTGTGGTGGAAGTGGGTACATATTCTTGGGCGGTGACAGAGGGGCGTTCCGCCCAAGACGCTCGACCGGCTGGGTTTGGTGGATATAGGGTTTATGTTGCAACGTCTACATACGTGCGAGCGGTTGGTGGCGGATATTTTTGCAAATCCGACCGAAAAGTACATGGACGTTTTGTCTCTCTACGTTCGATGCGTAAAATGCCCTACACACTTATTGAAACTTCTGTTCAAGAGAGGAGCTGCGCGGTAACTAGGCTTATAAACACCAACGTTTCTGGCAAGGACGTTGCTTATCTTTCGTGCAACGCTAACCGAGGGCCGGCGCATCACTTGGAAGCAGCCTCAAACTCGTGCCACAAAAAGAGAAAGCACGCTTTGGTGAAACTGCCAATTGCTTGGCAGCTCTCTTCAGACGATGAACTACCCGACAGCCCGCTTGTGGCCCACCTATTTTTAAATCATGATATCCACCATTGGACTGAGCCTCTGTATCGTGTCAATCTCCGTTCGGGGCGGGGAACGGATCTCCTGAGAGTGAGAACGATCGGAAACAGTACGATGAGTGCTGGTCTCTGCCTCGCAATGCCTTGCTCGGGTGGTGTGTTACTGTCTGAGGTCCTCATCTGAGGGACATAATATCTCATTATATCATGAAGTCGTCAGGTTACGTTGATTCGCGCAGCACGATCAACATTAATGAGGGCTAGGTTTGAAAAAAAATCTTGGCGAATCTATGACAGGATCTGATACTTCAAATATTCTCACTTCAGCCCAAGAGGTCAGACAATTTGGCTTCAGAAGGCAAAAAGCGCAACCCTCACCGCGTGAAAAGACTAAGATGAGTCTTCCGGCGCTAGCCTCCTAAGAACCGCTTCGGTATGATATCGTCACTTTGCCATACATTTGTCCATCCGCGTACCGCCGCAACCCCACCGTCGACATTGTGGATCGCAGGCTATGGTTGGCCTGGAGAAGAGATCAGAGTGTTCCAGCGACCCCGTGTTCCCCGATGATGAAGGGCTGATTCTTCTGCCCTACACCGGCAAAGACTGCCTCACGTACGAGGAAGAAAAACACAAAATGGCAGTGAACGTCGCCATCGGCAGGTAGCGCACCGACCTTAAGAGAACGTGGCTTTGACCGCCCCCGCGAGAACTATTAATGTCTGCACGTACTCGTACATGACGCCGTATGGTCCATCCGGAGCAATACTTCTAATGACGTTTTCATTCATAATTTTCGAACAGAAACGAAATAAATGTCGAACCAGCAATTTACGCGACGGCGGCGTCGAGGTATGTCGATAGCCATGAAGATTTGCTCTTAATTTCTGAGCAATATTCATTCCGCCGAAAATACTCCGAATATTTGTCGATAAACACGATGTTTCACTGATATCGTCCCGAAATAACCCAGCATCCCGCATTTTTCAAAGTTGCCGATAAATTATCCTGATAAATTTATGTTATTGGAACCGAAAAAAAATCCCACTGATGCGTTGACGCGACGGATCGTTTTTTGCCACTGATTTTCAAATCATTCGGTCAGTACATTTCAACAACGCGAAGGAGCGGACCTCCCAGATCCGTTTTTTCGCGGTAGCTCCGTCATTTGTTTAGATGATATACTCCAAAAACAACCCCTGCTTCGGACGGCCAAGAACTGATAGCCGTAATTTAATTTGCCTTCTAAAAACTGTAATATCTATAGCTAAGCGGAAAAGTGTTTTGCATTTTTTCAAGCGAAAGACAGAAGGGCCTTTTTCTTACCGAACAAAATACGCTGAGGACAACAGGCCGCATGCCGGTATCTTCAGATGTCGGTACAAACTAAACCACATCCTGAGGAAAGTGTACCTTGGTGCTGGGCATGTTTTGAAATTTTCGGCGCCGATCGGCTATACAACTCTGCGTTTTCTCGATATTAATGAGGTCTTCTTCACGTCCACAGGTTTTACATCTTGCCGTGTGACCAAGGATAATGCTCGCTGGCGACGAAGTATTTTACAGAACCAGCAACGGACGTCAACAAGGACTACCCCATTGACTGACCAAACTAAAAAATACCTTACACGAATAGCAATTCCCGTATCAGCCACAATAACTGGAAAAACAACCATGGGTATGGACCTCAAACCATCTGCCTAGCTCGTGTACCGCTCCCACTTTTTTCTGTGTTTCTACTGCTACCGCGGCTACAGGTGACCTGCGACAGGCGAGTCACTTGAGTCAATCGAAACATTCGTGATTACACTTCCCACTACCTGCGCCCCTTATTTTCCTAGGCAAATGTGCGGAGCTCACTACAGGATCGACAGCGAGGAAGGTCCGATAATAGGGGAGATCATCAGCGTGCGAATGCTGCAGCAGGCACATACTCGTACATAAACAAAACTTCGAAGCCTGTTTACAAAATTGAAACGCAAATCGAGCGCTTAAGTTCAATGACGCGTTCTAAGCGTCAGTCGCCGTACGAATCACAAGCGTTCAGGTCGACTACATGGGCACACAACTAAGCCGCAGAATATGCTGCATCGACAAAGTGGATCTGCTGGTACCTTAGTGAAACGCGACGGCCTGCTTCCGCCCCTCGAAGCCTTAAGGACGGACCCGGCACATGCATCAGAGCTATTCAGTGAGGTTTGGCTTAGATTGTTTTCGTGGAATACTGGGTTGTTTCCTCTGGGGAGGGAAGGGTGAGGGCGAAACGGTTATACTTCCATATGCCGTCGAACCTTCAAGGATGTTGAGTTCGCGGAGGGGTGCGGTCGGTTTTGAGTCCACGACTGATACTTCGTGAGTTGCTACAACTGAAAAACGTGTTTCTGGATTGGTTCGGTCTTAAGGCCCCCCTCAAAAATGTCATTGTTGTACTTTGGTCTCACAGCTTTCGAAAACCAAAAAAGAGCGCACAATGACGATCACGCATCTGTCAAAATAAGGCATTTCCGGTACTCCTAGTGTCGGGTTGCTTGTCACGCTGCTGATGGCATTCAAAAAAGCGGTTCGTGGTTTCTGTCTAGAAAAATTTCGCCCGTATGTTTCGATGGTTGGACCGGTCCATCTGCAGTTTATCGGAATAGTGAACACAACTTCTCTAGAGAGCTTTGTACGCAGCATGTGTTTTCTTTCGACGCTCACTCTGAACGCTTCGAATAAGATTATGCACTTTCAAAGCATATGGTAACTAAGGCACTGTACGTGCAAATACGTTTTGGTTCGGCGGATTACTAGGATGAGTGTCCAGAACGTTTTCAAACAAATTGCTTTTTTTCACTTTTACAGGGCGGCTTGTAGTACAGGTAGCGTACTTGGATTGTTGTTCATCGTATGTCCGATCCTCTCAACGTCCGCAGGGGGTGTCGGGATTTCCGGAACGCAACGAGTATCACCTTGGACTCTTCTCGGGCGGGACCATCAGGATCAAGCCTGACGGGTTTTTCCACATCGCCGAGCTTAAATGCAGCGGGAACGCCTTCCAATGGGTTGCGCAGTGCTAAACGACAGACGTAAAAAACGACAGATATGCCACACTATGATTCGTAAACCCAGCATAAAGTTTTGTTACTGATATGTGAGTGCGTGGAGTTCCAATGTCCATTCCAAAGCCGTGCACTCATGAGGTTAGGGAGGAAATTCGACAGAACATGTTTTCCGAGAGAAAACTACAGTTATTTGGAGTTTACCTCTTTAGGGCTTCGGACAAAGAAAGGAACGCCATCGAATCAAAGTCGAGAATTTGTCATCTTTGTGATCGTTGCTGCATGAGCGGTGCCGACTACCCACCACGACGCCTGGAAAATCGCGTTTGACAGCCGGAATTCACGAGTATGGCAGTGCGCGGGGCAGTGCCGGTTAACGCTACATACAGTGTTTGTGTTGAACTTGGACGCATATCGACCTTGCGGAGGGACAGCCACTGTTACCGCAGTGGCGCACCGGAGAAACAAAAGCTGCTAAGCGTGAAGGAATGACGGAGTTTTCCGACTGCTGCAAGGAAAACAACAGATGGACGGACGATACGCTCTCAGGCAGCGGTGCATGCATTGATAGACGTACCTACTTAGTTTCCAGATTCTGCTTAATATGGGAGTGTTGTCAATATGACCCAGGTCTGGCTGTGCGAAAAAAAAAGAGCGCATCCCGATGGACTGGGCTTTCGACCGAGGTCATGTGAAGCACGAATACATGGTGTGGATATAATCTGTTCCGTGAAGTTCAAGTCCCTGAGCCCCGGCGGTCCGGTTAAGCTTCCCCACACAAATTGTGTATCAGCCATATATCGTGTCCAGGATGCTGATGCTTGCTATGTCGGCTACATTGTCTCGGCGTGCTTCCAGCACTAGCTTTGATGAGATGATATGGTTGCATATCGTCGTGATAGTGTTTGCAAATGTGCTTCGACCGACTCCGTGTTGTACCTGGTGTCCGATACTATCTAGAGGGTGAGGTCTGCATCAGTGGGCTGGGCTATAAGAAGCATGTCGGCGTAGAGTGTCGGTGATAATCAAACTTAAACAACACTCAAGGAAACAAAAACATCACCAGAGCAGTAGCGTTACGTGAGTCGTTGGCAATAAAGCATATGGCGGGGGGTGGTGCTGCCGCTGCTTGATACATACATGCCGGTACATTACTGGTAAAAAATATTCCGAGAGCTGTGAAGAGATGCTCGCAGCATTTCTAGTTGCTTCCTTCTCAGCTCGTACAAAGGGACATATATATGTCATCCTGTCACCCGAATATCCCGTCATTACATATGGGTGAGCCTTTTCTAGGTATGCCGTGCTGAGTGTTTGTCTGTATTTTCTCTCGTGCGGACGGAATCAAGAGGCTTTGAGATACACCATCACGGCGTACGCTCTCGCACGTACCGAAGCATCCGTAGGTCGACCACGGCAAGGCTTGGAACAGGAGCGAGGGGGTCACCCTCGTGCGCCTAATTTCTAGCAAGGATGTCGATGGTACCGTGACAACCGTTTAATGTGCTATTGATTCGATATTTTTGGGGAAACATACTGTTGTCGGAGGACGGATTCATGCTGTAAGCGTATGCAGGGGTCGATATAGGTTTGGCCTGACTTGATATTCACGGCATCAAAGAGTCGCCTAGTTGCACGCTCTTGGAACAATGATGCCTGCGTGCATGCATGCGACGGTTTTGGACCATGAGGCTCCGAGGGGTAGGGATTCGGGCGCGGTTCGGGCATGGATGTTGTACTGTCACGCCTGGATGTGACTAGGCTGCGTCTAAAAACTGAATTTCAAACAAATACCATGGGTGTAGCGGTAAGTGTTTTTTTTTCGTGCCTGAGGGCTGTTGGTGCCTATTGTAGGGCAGCGTGTCCAACTCTCTTTTGCAGGCATGTCTGTAGCGGTTGTTCACGAATCAATATTTGTTTATCATCTTGGAATATGGGTGTTTCTTTATCGAACAGCTCGTATCTGGAGACATAAGGACAGGCGAAGGCCGTTCAGTCTGCCTGGCAACCATTGAATGTGAGGTCGATCGGTATGATGCCTGCGATGGTGCGTACGTGTAAAAGTTTAAACGTTTTTACGGTGCAGTCGAGGATTCAAACAACATTAATGCGAAGGAGACGACACCACGCACGTGAACAAAAGCCTCATAAACCCCAGGGCAGAGAGGTAAGGGGGGGAATTACGGCCGGAGAGCAAAGCACGAATTAGATTCAGATGGGGCTCATCCGACTGAAGTATTTCTACTTGTGAGGCCAAACGTTTGCGACCGATGAAACTCCTCGAGAGAGAGAAACTACTGTACCGGCTACAGCAATGCGTTTACTGCGATAGCATGGTTGTTTCGTGAATATAGCGCAAGAAAACGATGGTTTGCGCCAGGACATTTTTACAGAACCATAATACTATAGGGAGATGCGATACTGAGCTTGTCAGGGTAAAACGTAAAATAATCAACGACCCCAATGTGCCAGCTAACAGTGATGTGTCTACTTCCATAGTATAATGAGGTTGCTTTGGGAATAAAACGCAACAAAATGTCGGCTTACGCTAGCACCCTTCTAGAGAAGAATGATTTGGGGGATGCGTTCCTGAGCTTGCCAGGAGGAAACCAAATCACCTGAGACACAATGCCTACCATGGCATTGTTGACGTTCCAAAACCACGATATTTCACTCGCCGCCATGACCTCCCTTTTTGCCGTTTTTTTGTGGATACTCGTCTTTCAGCTGGCCGTAAAGAAATGCCCCAGATAGGGTCGAACAGTGCCGCTGCCCCCGAAGCAAGCAGAAATACCTGTTTTCGAGGCGTTCTTGTGTGTACCGCTTTAGAAGATGGTAAGACAACTTATGTGGGTTCGACACTCAAGTTCTATTTGGATTGGCAGTATTGAATGATAGAGGCGGCTCTGCACTACTGCAAGGCAGCTCGTATATCACGTCGCTTCTCCGAGGATCAGTAGTCTCAATGCCATGCGACCAAGTTTATGAACCCTACTCCAGTGCGACTGTCGTCTGTACACAAACATAAATTTGGGCATATTTCGAATACTGCTCTGTCCCGCCAGTACACTGCAGCTGTACGGGGGTAAAAGGAAGTCGGACCCTCCGAAGGGCTAGGATGTACGTTGGTTCGCCCTTCGACGAAGGGGCCCGTAAATGCCGTCATGGGCGACCACACACGACACTGGACGCCGCCATGGTCGACCGTGGTCGTCCAGGGCCCCGGCCATGGTTGACCAAGTGGCGGTGATGGCTTCGTGGATGGACGAGCCAATGGACGCATTTGCGGCGGTGTTGTTTGGCTCTTCGGTTGACGCCAATGTAGAGCCAAGGGCAGGTGTACCACGTAGTGTGCGGGTCGGTTATGAGTGTTTCCATTGACCCCTGCATGAAGATCAATGGAGTGAATATCGCGCCGTCCACCGGATCATGGTACGGGTCATTGTGTACGTCATAGTCGAAGGCTGTCCACCGCGCGCCCGGCCATGTTTGCCACAGACTCGGCCACGACGGTGTCCATGACTTGCCAAAAAAATGTAAATCACCCGCAGGCAGGGGCCCTCTAATAGAGAGTCTGAAATGTGCGTAAGCCTTGGAAGTTTTGAGGTGACTCCAGCCTTTATATAGGATTGTGCATACACACACGTTTGGGCCTTCTAGGTTTAGTGCAGAGTGCTTGCTGGTAAGCACACGGATTATTTATCTGGAATAATCCGCGTTCTCGAAAGAGTAAACGCTGTGCTTTTATTGTTCGCGTAATTATCTCTCGTCTCCCTATGCGCCGATGAAACTATCCACCTCACGAAAGAGCTAGGGCTGCCGATATAGATTAGTGGCTGCATCCTACCAGCTTTTAGAGCTAGAGTTCGTCAACATATCACCCATTTTTGACGATTGTCTGGAAACTACTCAGGGCGCACCTTGTAGTACACGTAGACACATACCGCGATAGTGTTTCACGTTTTGATTTTCTGAGGCGAATTTTGCGTCTGATAGATCTCCTCAACTCCTGCGGAACAACCTTTCATCTCATACGTGGTCTACAATCATTTTCGATAGCGCTCAAGAGTAGGGATTTCTCTTCGTGAAATTCCTGTTCGTCACTTTCGAAAGTCGACATTGCGTGCGATACATGGGGTTCATCAGGCAAAGAGGTACTTCGGATACAAATTTGTCCATTCAACCGTAGTAACATGCTTTCGTGTGTTCTGGAAACTCACCTCGCGAGAGACTTGTATTCCTTAGTCGCTGCAATCACTCGGTTACGAGTTTGTCCTTTTACGGTAAGGGGTACAGACTTGATGATGATTCGTTAAAGTTTCTAGTCATCGACCAGGGGCGGTGATGTGTGTGCGAGTGAGTTCCCCTCAGAGTCGATATGCGTATTTGGAGTACTTCGCGAGAGATTGTGATCGGTAATGGGTTTGGAGGTCAATACAGCGTTTCGATCTTCATTCCGCGGCCCCAAGTCACCCCCTTGCTGGAGGCGATGTATAGAAGATGATCGGGAAAGAGAGCTGTGTAGCAAGTTACTCCAAAACTGCACAGCAGGGCGCGGTTAAACACCGGCCAAGCTACATTTACCGATGTACGTTTAAGGCTACTTTCAAAAGGCAGCCAGATGACCCTGGCGTACTGGTGGGGGGGTAGAATCAAGGGTTTCGCGCTCGCCCAAAGTTTCATCCTCATCAGTCGTACAGGTCATCAGGTTATGATATTTTCTCCGGTTGCCCGGTAAGGCGAGTGGCTCGCGAGGTTCAATGAATATCCACCCTGCGAAAGAGGAAAACGATACTGGCTGGCAATACAAGTCGTTGTTGGCCTCGCGCGCGTGCCCAACAATACCGACAGTGATAGTGCATGAGACACCGCGAAGGTCTTGCGAGGCAACACTGTACGGACGTACACAATGAGTGATGGTGAAAACTGTCTCGAATATCTCGACAAGTTTGCTTCGCCAGGCAAACCAAGAGAGGAAATGCCTCATCTGTGCTTGGAGACCGCGGAAACCAAGCGATGAAAGGGGGCTCATCACCTGATTCGCGTTGCACTGTATGGGTTCAAAAGGTTTGACCCGTAAAACTTATCGTAGAGCCTACAACTAGTCGGTACGACAGCGATACCACGGGAGAAATTTCGTTCAGGACGAACGCGGAGGCACCGTGACAAGTCCGGCGAATAAAACTAGTCGGAGGCATATTTCAAGTAACCCATTGAACTCCTCAAATGGAGTGGTCGACGAAAATGAGGCGCCACTTCATACGTGGCATTTCGTAAGGGTTAACGTAATCAACGGGGTTGCGAACATTTTAGAATGACACCAGTTTCATTGATATTCATTAGGAACGTATTGCCGTTGATGGGAATCAGGGAAGCCAACTCAGAAATAAATATTGGTCCGACCTGTCCATTGAGTGTTTGAATGCTCTCCGACCACGTCTTCGTTTGAAGGTAAGTAGTAATTTAACACTAGTATATATACCATACTCATGCGATAGTGACATATTTATGACGATTTTTTCTTAGTTCCAATCATGCCGTGGACCAACCCTGTTCCCTTTGAAATAGATCGAGAGCGCCGTCAAGCCCGTTCCAGGGTACTCACCCTGTGATCTGTATGTGCTGGTCATTCGTCACTGTCAACACGATGCTTCCCCAACGGATAGACCCCTTGAAGGAGCGTTGGGTAATGAATGGATGTGTACTCCATCGATAAGAGAGTTGGAATCCATATATGAATCGCCTTGTTCCAAGCGACTTTCCGAGTTGAAGATATTTTCAAGTAAGCGTGTTACAGGAATGACACTACACGGCGACCCCGAGCACACCCCACCCATCTCGTACCAATAGCTGTAAGGCCCCGTCCGTTCTGACTCCTTCCGCTGTATTTTCGATGTCTGGATAAAGCCTATCGCAAACTCTGCACCCGTACATCGCTACGGCGAGACGGTTTCAATCCCTGTGTCGGAAATAGGAATTAGGACGGAGGCGGGAATCCATGCGCGTAAGTTGCAAATCTTCGCGGATAATCGTCACGCCAAATTCGACGCACGTCCGATCGGTAGCTAACATTGGACGTCAGTCCTGTTTCGGGCACAAATATTTTGTGAGGCTTGTGCCCAAACCGGGACGGCAGTCCTGAGATAGTCGATCATCAGGAGTGGCATTGAGAAAGGCTTTGGTCCGAAATATTTCATCCCAACAGTAGTACGTGTCAATGATGTATGATAAGTGACCTCGCGGTACTAACGCGCCGAGGCGGTACCCACAAAAAAAGATTTCGCATCCGGTACACCCCAGACATCATGCACACGTACGGAGTATGTACACTATAGTAGGTGTCGTATTGGAATGACAGCGTGAAGACGCAGATCACATAACAGGTATATACTCTTCTTTCATCACCACCCCGCCCACTAGGCAGACACGGAGACGTGACGCACGGGGCCAAGACACATTACCCTTACGCTACCTGCAAGTGAAAACCGCACAACAATTGAATCTGTCATATGGCAGTATCACAGAAGGCCAATACGAAGCCGATGTCACCCTCAACGCTCATGGGGCTTCAACCTTGCAAGTTCACCACCCTGCATGTGATCTGTACACCTTTATTAAACGGATAGGACAGGTGGGGGTTGTGGCGCAATGTCTGAGACGACAACGTCAGGAGCTCAAGATATCTCCTGATGCATGACCCTTGTTTGCGCAACTTATTCAACACGTATATCAGCTATTCCCGAAATAATTCCATCGGAACAAAAAATTATACTAACCAAGAGTGGTCAGGTATAAAGGTTGAGCACATGAGAAACGATTGAGAAAAAACACGCATCCGATCCGCAAGATGAGACCGCATTGATGTATGGCTAAGACGTGAAATGCTCCCATCGATCGCCCGACTTGAATAGATTAAAAAAAAACGTACGAAAAATCGCAGACATTGCCACAATATTCAATGCTGACATCCAACCGGGCGTGCGGAAAGCACTGATATGAGCTGCACTCGGCAGGGACCATAGTTACACGTCTCGGTTGGCGCGACGCCACAAAATTTTCTTGACGATCGATCGGCAACTGTTTTTCT
>JBBMHQ010075864.1:0-26002 GCA_037834295.1 Postelsia palmaeformis
GGTCTATGGTCAGACGACTACGGCCATGCATGAGATCGAGCACATATCTCCTATCGAGTACACCCCCCCCCCCCCGTCAGATAGATTTCTTTAACGCTCAAAAATGCCACCCCTGCCTCCCACAGCACGGCTCTTCACATTCGGTTACCAAGTGTATTCTCGTTCGAGTATACACATATTTTCTCCCTTGATATCTATCCTATGATGAAAGTTAAATAAAATTAAAACCCGTAGGACGCGCGATCTATTCATCACCAGTATCGCGCATAGCTTGCAGAGAGGAGTCTCGATTTCACATCTGGTGTTACTCATATAGTTTTCGAAAAACATGCATACACTGAAAAAATAATTCGCCGTCTCTGGCACTTTATTTCAACATCTTATTTCAGCGTGACGGGCACGGCTCCGTTTGGAAAGCCAATAGATGCAACCGCCGAGGCGACGGTAGCCCTGATGGCGAAGCCGGGAATATCGATAAATATTATCGAGACGCTGGTCGACAGCGACTCGACCATCGGAGTGTCCGCTGGAGACACGATGAAGTACGAGGCTAGCATAAAAAACGCGGGTTCCACCTCACTTACCAACGTTGCCATCACCAGCTCGCTTCCGAATCAACCGACCCAAAGGTGAGTCACGTGTTAACTGTTGTAGCGGCTTACCGTAAACCGCGTTGGTTCGAGAGCAGTGCATATCTTCCAGGGGTTGAGTCATATTATTGTCTAAGGTCCTCAAACGATTGAAAGGTCAAATTGTGAGGATCGTAAGTATCTCACCCGAAACGCGACATCGGACGAAGCTGTTCTCGCACCCCAATCGATATTTATACGCTAGCCTTGGAACACATACGTCGCGTACTTGTAGTAAAAAACAACATACTACCCTTGAGGTGGCTGCTCACTTGAGGACCTCAAACCATCGGAGAATATTTAGTCAGAAAGTGGAAGCCCCCACGGTAGAATAAATCTTAGCACAGACATATAATAATACCTCGCAGGTGCTCTCGGATTTCGGCGCTCGTTCTCTCGACAACAGAGAGGGTGCCTAAAGTTGAACGTTGTATTTTTGGTAAGCTTTCGACCAGATCTCACGAAATACCCCCCGCCCTATCCGTCATTGGCAACCTTCGACACTCCGAACATATCGTCGGCTTCCACTTCACTATCTAGCTTTTTTACACGACTAGATGAATTGCTGACCTGTGTGACGTACCTTGCTCTTGCTACCGGGTGGGAGCCGTACAACCTGCGCAATATAGAGTCTGCTTCCTGAGTTGGACATGTACTACACAGGTCCTTCCCATTCTTAAATAACGGCGGTGAGGGTCTAGACGATGTATGGATCTGTTCGGCAGCGGTAACCTTCCCGTTGTTGAGTAGTACGCAGTGCATTGCCAAACGCTGCAAAGAGGTCACACCAGGGTTAGCACGCTCGACGTACCTCCGTACACTTGGCTTTTCGTGGTCCGTGCCCAGAAGCTTGACTACGTATAGCGGGATGTCGACGTGCTCCAGGTAACTTGTTGCCATAGCGTGGGCCACAGCGTTGCCAGCGTTCGCGGTGGGACCGCAGTACATATGTTACTCGTAGCGGTGCAAGGGTGTGTGGCGATAAAGGGAGCTAGAGATTACAGCAGCCGTATCTCCATGTCAGTTGATCCAGCCTCATCGTGGAATATGCACATGTTCGGGGGTGTTAAAAGACAGGTAAATCAGTGGCCAAAACGATTTTTGACAGAAAGCCCAGTAGGGCCAACTTTAGGCAGGAAATTGAAAACCAAGGCTGTTTACGGGTCATGATTCCAACCCATGGGTCGGGTTGAAAGGCTTTCAAAACTTTACGGGTCGGATGGATTGAGGTGGGGCGGGCCGGGTCGAATCGGGGCGACTTAGAACATTTTCATTTTTTCTTGGACCGGGTCCGGTCACTGCTGCCCGACCCAACCCGACCAGACCTGGCCCGGCCCGACCCGACCCGAGATATTTGACCCGAACCGTGGACACAGCCTCGGCACCAATAGGCTGACCTTCCTTGCACGGGAAGGCATCGACAACCTAACGCGCACCCTCCCACTCACCGTTCGACCTATGTTCAGCAGCGGCAGTTCTGGTGCAAGGTGGTATTGTGATCCTGCTCTAAATCTACTTCGGCTAGATCCCGGAGCCACCACCAACTGCAAAATGGTCGCCGAGGTGGGGTGATGTGGAAAGGGAATCACACCGGGCCGTGCAAAGCATTTCCTCCTATACGCCATTGCTATTAATGTTACCTTTCATCAACAGTGAATGATAAGAGGGTGTACGATGCCGTTATTTCCACAACTGCGTATTGACCCCTGGGTCGAGTCTCTGCGTACCTCGCTCAAACTTTACACTTGAAATATGTTATGTTGGTGCACCGTAACACAATGATACCACTGCTGTGATGGTGGTACATCGAGAAGCCAAATGCATGAAATGTCACATCAGAAAACAGAGAGGGTACAGCAGAAACCCGGCCGAGTAATACTAAGCGGACGAAAAACGAGGGACTTCAAAGTGACCTCACTACCGTGTGTAGAACCAGTCAAGATGTGACACTAGGTTACAGTGCCCGCACAGCGTTGCTGTCAGAGGTACTGCCCGTATCCAGCACCATAGTAGGACAACAATCAATGCGGTGGTAAACTGAGCGATGGTGAAGGTCGCCAAACCAGCCTAAAAGATAACTTGTGGAAATTATGGCTTATCTCGTACATAGCTTACAAATCTGAGTATCAACTAACACGTCTGCGTAAGTAGGTAGAACTCATGGATGTCGCACCTGCAACAAAACCTTTACTTCAGCATGGACTGCAGACTACGCGCGGCCGACGTGTTACACAGCCTTCAAATTCGTGACAAAAATGTCCACATCTCGCTTCTTCTGACTTTGTTTCGTAAATGCAAGGTGCGACAAGGCGATATTGAGCGCGGCGGGATCGGCAACGACGTGGAGGTCACGGCAGCGGGGCCTCAACGTGAAGTTGCAGATCGTCACAACTATTGGCAACCGCTGACCAGAGACCCCTCTATCGGAATTGGTGAGGTGCTGTCTGTTAGACAGTTCCGCGGTTGCGCTTTCTTTGAGGGATAACTGCAGGGGTAGGAGTGGAACTAACTCATCAATTTCTTGAACGAGCGTGGATCGATTGACTTCGCCAAGAGAAGGGAAAAACACGGATCACTCTCGTTTTGTTTGGAGTGGTAACCACAGGAAATAAACTCCGACTCTGTCCAGATGAGACGCGTTCTACGATAGAGGTAGCCCATTCCCGCTAAAATGTTTCTGAATGACGGGGCTCCATAACCCCAAATCGTCGAAATGCCAATCTTGTTTCGGAAATCGATGCTTTGATAGGCTTGCGCCATGGTATTATTCATCGGGATGCATTTCAATTTATGCTGAAGTCAAGGTTTCGGGTGAGGTATGGAGCTGCTTTAGTGGGGAGCCTCAGAAACATCAGGGTAAACCTTCATCGTAGAACGCCTCATGACATTGTCATTAGTCGAAATCCGTGTTAGAGTATAATAGTGGCAAAGTCATACTGAGGAGCGAAAAACAATATTTTTAAAGTGCTCCACACATGATCGCGCGTACACTCTCGAAATCACACTGCACCGGAGTCTCGAAGCTGTATTTGTAGGCGCTGGCAAAGGCCCCTGTAATCGCAGCACCTGTGGTGGGTGAGTCCGGCAAAACCTTGCTGCTGCCCGCCGCGGTAAAGAGCGGTCCTGAAAACTATCATGGTTTCTCTCGGCGGGAGCGTGGGGGAAGGGGTGTACTCGATATCATGCTTGTCCATAGTCGTATCACCATAGACCCTCGCATCCCTACAATGCCGGGACGGAGCATGTCGGGTTTTCACTGGCCAGGTAGGCATTGCTTCCACCAAGCACCAAGCGCCGTGAGGTGTTCGGCGAGTGGCATGAAGCGTGAGTTGAATGCTACAAAGAACCGCTTGTGAGGCGGGCTTGCACCTATAGATGACAGCTTCAACGGGTTTACTCGTTTTCCGGTGTGATCACTTCCAAAGACAGCCATGGGGGTACCATGTACAGTAGCTTCCTCGTGAGTGCCTTGCCATAAACGCTAGCAGGTACGTGATGCGATAGTTCCTCTCTTACAGAGAAAAGGATATCCACCCCGAACAAGTTATCAAACTCGATCGCCAGCTGTGACCGACCGCAAAAAAAAACATAGAAACGGTAGTTTCGTTGTATAGCTCACGCAATAAGCGGCATGTTCTACAGTGAGTGACATTGCCAACCGACGCGAACCCAACCTATAAAATATATAGGGGACGAAGCTTCTTGTTCTTGAGCTATTGTATGCCGGAGCTGTTCCTATAATCGGACTACTCCGTAGGCGTTTTTGTGCTTGCTCTTTGTTGGAGTTTCTGATAAATAACCGCAACTGTTCCTGAAGCAGGACTTCTACGTAGGCGTTCCTGTTTTTTATCTGTTCGTTGGGTTTTCTGATAAACTAGCAAACCATCCCGTTTTTGTCTTGTTTTTCTTGAAAAGCAAGGGAGAAAAAACAGGGTGGGGAGGCTTTGATGTTCCTGAGTCGTCAGGTATACCCCGCTTCCGAAGCGCAAGCCCGTAATGAATCAACTCCCAAGGGTGAAATAGCACGACGAATCTCGAACATCATGCTGTACGTGGGCTGGTGCGCTCAAGAAAAAACGCACAAGGGTTACGGTTGCTCGAGTATACCGATGGTCATGAACAAGCCAATATCCCCAGGGCTTGTTGAACAATGCACCGCAAAGAAAGCTGATTTTTAGATGGCCGGATTTCGTTTCGTTTTTTTGCAGTTGTGACTCCTGAAGCCCAAGACGTTGACAACATCAAGTTGAAAGCCAGGGACACTATCAAGTACGAGATTGAGATTTCGAACACGGGAAACACCTGCCTGCGGGAGATCGTTCTGGAAAAGCCAGCGTTCACGTGCGACATCTCGACCACAGGTGATGCGATCTTCTTTGTTTTTCGTTTTTTGGAGCCCTATATTTACCACGAACAAGCCTTTTACCCCTTAACGACTGTTTGGACTGCAGCCCCGTCTTGAAGTCTGCCCCCGAAACTGATGGAAATTAACTGCAGTGCTAGAAAGGTTAAAACCCTCTCCAGCATCAAAGGGGAGTAAAAGCCGAAATAAAACGACAATTAATTGCAGCATCGGCCCACACAAAGAAACCCGGGTGCTGCTGGGATAGAAAGGTACGTCCGAACTGCAATGCCTGGAGCTGTACGAGTCTTACCCGTGCTGTCCGCTCGGCAGGTGTTGTTCGTGTGATCGTCTTGCGTGATTGTGTTATAATCCACCCTCTTTTGAGGTGCAATTACGGTTCAGTTAGAAGGTTCTGAAGCTGTGTTAAAATAATTTAATTGGTTTTTTTGCCTATTTCGGGACAAGCTTGAACTGAGTATTTTATTTAGTTTTTAATAATTGAAGTTGATCTAACAACAGGTTGACCTTGAATAAATTTACGACTTTCTCAAAAGTCGATGTAGATCCTGTCGAGTAAACGTAATCTCGACGATGGACCCTCCACTGCAATAAGGCTCGCGGTGCCATTTCCGGTGCGTGCTTATGAAACGGGCGAGACAGACACTTGTGACGGTATCCAACGATGGAGCGGGTTTCAGTGTTTTCCGCCCACCCGAGACTTTGCACTCATACCAACACGCGGTACATTCGATGGTGCCTGGTAATCAATAATCAACCGAGCAGCGTTTCTGTGAAACCCCGATATCCGATACAAGCACAGCAGTAAGGGTCAATGACTTCCACCTGGTATCGAACTTTTTTCTCCTCTCATTTTCCAAGTTTTCCCTTCATCCCCCCCCCCCTTCGTTTTTAAGCTGAAAAATAAATAAGTAACCTAAGTATTCGTAGGCGTTCCTGATGAAGCCGTGACTGTTCCCCTGACTGTTCCCCACGCTGCACATAACAGCGGTTCCCACTTGAGGATCCAGATCTTCGAGGCAGATACATGCATCCCTGGTGTGTACTACTCTTTGCGGAATATAAAGACCGATCGGTTTTGGATCAGTGTCGAAACGACTTCTACACTGTATGTCCGGCCAGGGTGGCAGGGTGGAGCCCACGTCGACGGGTGGGAGCCAAATAAACTGAACGATCAATGACATGTTTCCTGGATTGGATATTTCCCCTATAAGGCAGATTCTGCACAGTACCTCATAACGCCAGATAAGGATCTACATACGAAGTAAATTATCTATTTGCAGATGACCCATTTGTGAAGTATATATCTGTAGTTCATCTATCTGTTTTCCGACGCGCGGACTGTTCGCAAGATCCCTTCCGCTCACACAATATAATACTCTTACGTCAATCATATATTTGCCGTTGCCGTAGGTTTTCCGCTAGTTCCTGGGAATAAGGTATGTATACGAGCGACCGACGCCGTCGCATGCCAATATTTTTACTGTACGATGCGGGTTATGCTTCATGCGAGAGGACTAAAGCAAATGGGACCAAATTTCGGTAGTAAAAATAGGTGAATATATAGTTTTTTGTGTGTACCATAGGTCCTACAAGGTACCAGGTATTAAATGTGCCCCCCCGTGATAGTCACTTACGCGAAGGGCCCCACACCAATGCCATTCACCCGAAACGTGACTTTTTCTACCGTAATACACTTTTTCCGCGCAACTCAACCGAATTTTTATTTTCGCGCTGGTACCTCAACTCCTTCAGGCCTAAGGATAGCGACCAGAACAAAGGTCGGCAAATTTGGTTGGTGCTATCATCCGTCGACGAGCAGTAGCGCTAGCGTCTCGTGTTACGGAAAGGATCTTGTTGCGGCCGTGTCTGTGCCGTCCGGTTCCTCGCATCGCAACCCGGACACCTGTATATTTGTATCAACCCCCATATGGCGCAAAATGCCAAAATAGTTGACGTAACCGTCACGTTTCGCCGCCTATGTTCAACCTGACTAATAGCGTTCGAAAAAAACTGCTTCCACTGGTAACAAAGGTGTCATGATATTCGGTGGATGGTCTCTGTAGGAGCTCAACAGGTCAGACGATATAGCCTCAGGAGGCTAAAAAAGTAGGTGCAGCCCCTGTCGTGGGATAAGTCAGCTTACAGCCTTTTTATTGCGGTTCTGACGTTCTGCTCATCCCCGTGTCAGAGCTTTGCCCTCAGGATGCCGCCATCAGGTGCTCCGGCAAGTATGCCGTCACACAAGGTGATGTGGACAACGGGGAGATACTCGGCGAGGGAGAAGTTCGGTGCGTGGACCGTGAGGGGTCCTCCAAAGACGCCAAACACGAAATTAGGATCGTTCTGGCGGGCACTGCGAGCGTTTCTCTAGGTCGGTGCTTAAGCTCTACGTTTGGTTGGAGATCAACCTATGAGCAGTTACCGAGCAAGCAATCGCCGTTGTAGTAAAGGTTCACATGGCGTTCATGTGCCGCTTCTGCTGCATACGTATTCAACCCTGCGGGAGTCTGGTAGTATTAGCCAAAACGATTACCTGGTACGTCGAAAAATGTTTCGTACTGGCACCGCAACCCGTGTTACCGATCGTTCTGACTTCTATATTTCCGTACGGCAACAGAAGATCCGCGGATATCCCATAACGCCATCATATCTTGAGACGGCCACCCACTATCTCGAAACCTCTCGTCTTGGCACTGCAGTTATTCTAGACCCCTATAAGCATTTCCGCACTTTGCAATAGCGTCAACACTACTATCCCGTAACTCCATTCAGTTGAAATCACACCACCACTAGTCTCGGAAAATATGGTTTTGACACCGAAAACCCCTCATCGCTATGTTTGAACGCTTCTAAAATTCCACACTGCAGCAGCATGAACACCACTACTGTACCCCCATCCTAAAACGTCGCTACCCCTCTGGAACTCCAGTCGCGGTTCGGCACAATTTACTCGCATGTACGTAGTGGATGGAGTCATAGTATTGCTTCACCTGTGCATAAGTTGTTTTTCGCTGCGGTAAAAAAAGTTGACTACTCGAATACGCTTTGGTCGCTTCGCGGCTCATACCCCTCGACACCAATCAGACGTGGGCGGGACTTGGAGTGATGGAAACGGAGACGGTAAACCTGGGAAGAGCAACGCCCTCGTCGCCGGCATCGGCGAGAATATCAGCCTCGTCTGCACCGTAACGAACGAGGGCACCACCACGCTCTTGAGCTACTGTCTCACGAGCGACTACTTCTTTGGTGGCGTCTGCCAGGCTTGTCCGCAAGCAGCCAAGTTAGCCCCGGGAGAAAGCTTCAAATGTGCGCTCGACGTCGAGGTAGGCGGATATTATGGCACAACAAAGCAGATAAAATTCTATTCTGCTGTGGGTTATTACGCAGGTCTCACACATACAATACGTTCGGGCATTGGCTTTTCGAGGCGGGCTACGACACAATCGATGTACCGTTCGTTGGCAAAAATACATCTTTAACTAGCGGAGCCGGCTACTTGAGGGCATTGACGCCACCAGACAATATTTTTGGAACCCTAGGAACGTTTTCCAGAGTAAGTTCGTTGTGAACCAACCACAGTAGTAGGGGGCCATTGTGACGTTCAGCTTGATTTTCATGTTCCTCAAGTCATGTTTGGTCGAGAGGTAGAGATCGCCTCAAGCGAGGATATATGCACCCTTCCCTGCCGTCTGACCTCACCGATATCATTAATTCGATGAGTGCCCTAGAGGAGCTACAATACCCTTACCACAGCACGCGTCCACCAGTCCACCATCAGCGTACCATCAGTCCACTATCACATCAAGAGGGGATTCAACTTTCCCGGCTAGAGTGGTCCGAACGGACCGAGGTGTGAATTCACACGTTCGGACAAAAATAAGGTCTATTCATGGGTCATAACCCGACCCGCCGGTTAAGTCCAGGAGGTGTTCCAAATCTCACCGGTCGGGTCAGGTCGGGTCAAGTCGGGTCGAGTCTGGAGGTTTGAAAACACTGGCGGACCGGGTCAGGTCACTCTGCCCCGACACGAGCCTACCATACCCGGCCCGACCCGCGAGGTTTGGTCTGACCCGTGAACAGCACTGGGGATATAGGCATGCTTTAGTTTCGAGCTGGGCGAAACATGAGATCCGCGATGTTCGACCGAAACATTCTGCAAATATAAGTTGTTTATTTGCCTTCCACCAGCCATACACACAGCCGTCGACACGATAGCTGCATATGACCACCGGCACGAGGGCTCGTAGTGAAGGGTATGTACCCCGAATATGCATTCCAGTACCCATTAATGCAGATACGGCGTTCAGCTGCGCGCGTAGGACAAAGTATATATTCAGCGCTCCGTCCGAAGCCCTCAATGTTCCCCGCAACGCTATCGACGCCATTCCCATTCACAATGTTGGCGTGATCACTACCCATCTCGCCCATTCTACCAGCAGGTGCGGCAAGCAGACGTTGACGTAGGCTACATAGAAGCGTCGATCGGCGTTTCGTGTGTGGATACGCAAGGAGGAAGCGACGATACTTCTTCGACTGCACTGGTCAATCTCCGCCGTACCAACAAGCTCGTGCTTGGTGAGTTCGAAGCCCCAAGGTATTCTCACACCGTCAGGCAGATGATGGCGATCTAGATCGTCTACGGATGTGTAACGGTTTACGTCACGAGCTGCTGTAGATTATATATACGTAGGAGGTCCTCACCTGACAGTGTGAGTTGGTATAGGGGTCCTTATAGTACAGACCCAACCCAAGAAACAGGTGCCATCACGGGGAACCTTATTGAATAGAACCTGCGGTACACACAAAAACCTGTATATTTCCTCAATTTTACCAACAATATTTGGTCCTGTTTACTATGGTCTCCCGTAATTCTAAAAGATAATGTTGGTCGGAGGGCTCTTACCCGGCAGCATGAGCTAACTCATACCAGGTACAGATCAAGGATCTACTGTATCTGCTCTAAAAAATCTGGAATACGAGAGTCAAAGACAATGAACTCTCAAATTATTACCGCCCGATTTCTAAACTCGCAACTTCTTGAGCGATGTCGCGAACTGTATGCTTATTCTGCGCGTTACGTAGTTGTCAATCGTGTCGGGAAGCCCAAGTAGTTATTCGAGCATGTTTAGCAGCAGGGTTTATACTCTGGGACACCTCGGTGTCAAACCTACTGCAGTTGATCCGGCCTGCTCGGCTAGGTACCACGGTTCCTAATTTACTTGTGTTGATCATACTGGGGTAGGTGCCCGGGTACCATACCCAGTTGGTTTTGCCATACTCGGGTAGGAGGCCGGGTACCCCCCGAGTATATACCCCTCTTGCCAATACCTCGGAGAGCGTGTTCACTAGGAGTCATGCTCTGGGGCACCCAGATACGCCAGAACTTACTTGCTATACTCTACAATAGGAGGGTACCTGTACATACTTTAGGCCACCCGGGTATTCGTAGCTCTCTGGGGCACTTGAGTATCAACCGTGCGCAGGTACATATTTAGGGTACCGGGTATCGTAGGGTACAAACGGTGAAGTACCTGGGTATCAAACTTGGTTAGTATGAAAATTTCCGGGTACGGTAGACACCCGTGCACCTTCAGAGTAGGTACTCCCAAATCTTCTTCCATTCGTGCGTTCTTATCTGGTCTAACCCGACGGAAATGTGCAGAGGCGGACGGGAAAATCGACGGGAAAGAGGACGAGGTGGCCTTCGGCGACGGGATTACCTACACCTTTTCCATCCGAAACGCGGGCACGACGACAATCTCTCATTTGAACCTCGAGGACAGCTTGGTCAGTGGATCTGCTCGAAACCTTGTAGTCGAGATAGAGTTGGAGACTGGAAGGTAGGTCGATACAACTCAAGTGGCCGTGATCGTGACGCTCCCCTTGCGCAATTTGGGCTTGAAAGTTATCCTTGTGGAGGCATTGGACAATGTAGCACACCACTAGGTGTACCGAATTGAGAGAATTTCGACACCGCGTGGTGTGTGTTATATGGTTCAATGTCTCCACAAGGACTGTTTCACGCCTATATTGTGCAGAGGAGGGGGCCCCGGTTGCTTGTCTGTGTTGTTATTCATACTGCACAACGAACGGCAGTTAATTACCATGGATAGGAAGGACCGATTTGTCGTC
Organism: Postelsia palmaeformis; assembly: GCA_037834295.1. NCBI lineage: Eukaryota > Phaeophyceae > Laminariales > Laminariaceae > Postelsia > Postelsia palmaeformis. The sequence goes on from JBBMHQ010075864.1 coordinate 11,128, forward strand.
CCGGAGGTTTCAACCGTAGGCAGTTGTCATGGGATATACGAAGGGTTGGCGCTGATCCAGAGGTTGCGGCGGTAGACGACTATCATGATTAAAAAGGAGGGGGGTGAATAAAAGAAGAGGCATGACACCTACTGCAATGATGATTTAGTGTCCACATCCGAGCGAGGCGACATAAACCAAATGGTACGGACGCATCTACCTTTAAAAAAGTATTGGGGGGTTTGACTCAGGGCTATTCACGGGTCATGACCCGACCGGCGGGTCGCCTTAAGCAGGTTGTGAAACCGAACGGGTCGGGTCGGGTCTGGCCGAGTCGGGTCGGGTCGGGTCGGGTCAGAAATATTCAAGCTTTTCCCTGATCGGGTCGGGTCCTTCTCGCCCGACCCAACCTGATCGGACTCGCGGAGTTTGACCTGATCCGTGAAAACTTTGTAACAAGGAAGGTATGGGTTACTTTTTAACAGAAGATATATGATTGGCTACATACATGTTCGCTCACCGGATACTACCAGTGGAACTCGACACCTGCTGACCCCTTCCCTTCCGCTCTGCTAAAGTATGCCTTCGGGCAAGATTAGATGGCACGGCAGTTGGACGACAAAGCGTCTGACGGCGGGTAGTTGTACGTTGTCCACTCAGACTACAGGGTAGAGATTTCCTGAAACATGCTTCTCCCTCTCGGGTGCATTGCTCAGGTGCCCGTTGCTTGCAATCCGGACCTTTTTGGTCTCGCTCTGGCTCCCGCAGAAAAAGTGAAATGCAAGAGCTCGTCCCGATATCCCATCACTCAGGTGGGTGTCCTGGCTTGTAGGGCACTACCGCTCTGGTCGGAAGCGGTAGGACGGTTCAACATCAAAACGGATTTGAGAGCGGTAGTTACATTCCCGGGCAGAATGGTACATAGTGACCCATTATGTTCCCTGTTCGTTGACGATTATTGGTGCTGTGGACGCACTGACTACCAGTCCCTCCCTGAATACAGGGAGACTTTTGTGTATGAATGTTTCATCACCACGTCTCTTACGGCAAAGAGACAGATTATCGTGCTAAATAGGGGTTGCGGTGCATCTCCAGCGACTGCAACAGTGTCGGAGAGTCTACAGAGACGGCTACGCTACATGTCTGACAGGGTGTATCCCTAACGACTACCAATAACATTGGGTGACTTCGAAGCGAAGGATTTGCCTGCTGCATATCACCTACTACTGCTGTACCAGCAGGAAATTTGTTACACTAAGACACGTGTGAAACTAGGGGTTGACATCTTAGACCTATCTTACCGTGGGAACCGTGGCAACTATCATGCTACATTAAGTTACAGTAGCAGGCTACAGTAGGACGTGTATCGCTCCCGGGTCGAGCTCACACACAAGTGTAAATCGCGATTCGCTCCCACTGATGAATGTTGACCTGCGAGAACCGTCGTTCGGTAGGAGCAGTCAGAACGTAAAGTGTATCGTTCCATGAGACTTTTTACTTCTTCATGTTTGTTGGTGACTCTCGATTCGATCCCCCTTCCCCAGGAGGATATCAATACCGGTTTAGTGTCAAACAACGCTACAGTAGAAGGCTGGTCGCCCCCTCCCAGTTCGGTTCAAGTAAGAGACGAAGACGGTGATGAGGTCAAGATTCCACAAAGAATGGGTATCTTGGTGAACAGAACGCTGGAGTCGATTTCGACATTTCGAGGGCTCAACTCGGCCTCGGCAGACGAGGGTGACGTTGCGAGGTTTAAAGTCATCATCGCCAACACCGGGAACACCGCGTTGGATGCGGTCGTCTTGACGGACACGGTGGTGGCGGCGGACGTGGACGGCATCGACTGCGACCCCGATCTAGCCGAGGCGGACAGCAGCAAGTTCTTGCCGGACTCGCACCCCTCCGGCGCCGCGATTGTGTGCACCGTGGACACCGTGCTGACCGGGTCCCACATTGATGCCGGTGGCTTCACGGGTACTTCTAAGGTTGGCTTTATTAACTAGAACATGCTACGATAAAGCATGCCTTATACAGTAACACATTCTTCCTCGCAAGGCAAATATTTCTGACCGACGAAGCTTCTGAACTGGGGAACTGCCCAATAAAGAAGGCAATACGGCATGTCTTGCTACGTATCGTTGGAATGACATGGGACTGTCTGTCGTGTTACACTTCGAGCCTTTCTTACAGAAGGGTTCGTGTTTAGAGTGAGGAGTAGAGCTCCTGTGCTACTACAACAACTACAACAAAGTAAGCTGTCTCGTAAACATTAGTACGGGTAAATACCCCCATCGTGGTATCTCTCGACTGGCACGCTCTGTCGACATGCGCCGCATAGTAAGTGTGAACGTCGGACGCGGCTAGGCAAGTACGTCATGGCTCTTCGTTAGACGTATGGTGTAACTGGCAATCGATGTTGCCTGCTCTCCTCCACCGCACGGGACTCTCAATGTAGTCTCAACAACCAGATTATAATGAGAGGGGGGAAGGGTAAGAGAACGGAGGGGAGGAGAAAAGGAGGGAGGGGAGGGCGGGCGTACTCGATATCATGCATGGCCATCGTCATATGACCATATACCATCGCATCCCTATAACGTCGGGACGGAGCACGCCGGGGTTTCACCGATCAGACAGACATTGCTTCCACCAAGCGCGAAGCGCCGTGAGGTGCCCGGTGAGTCGCATAAAGGGTGAGCTGCATCCTACCGAGTACCGCTTGTGAGGCGGACTTGCATAGGGATGACAGCGTCAATGAGCTTATATATTCATGGTGTGAGCACTTCCAGAGACAGCAATGGGAGTACTTCGTATCTTCCTGGTGGGTGCCTTACCATGAACTCTGGGGGAGGAGAGGGGAGGAAAGGGGGGGAGGGACGCTTATTCAGCTTCAACCTCAAGATTTTTCGGGAGAACCTCTCTTATGTTTCAGCTATAACTTCCCAACTACGCACGCAACAGCCCCGAAGCTATAGCGTAATAACAAGTGTTCTGCTGATACCCTCAGGCAAGCGTTTCCGCGATAAATGATTTTCGCGCTCGCTGTTCACCTCAGGTGTCGGCTCTCGGTCCTGATGGCAGGCCGGTTCTAGGCAACAACACCACTCGGACAGCTATCATCCAGGACGTCGCTTTGACAGTTGGTGAGTGAAACGTTCCAAGTGTGTGTTGGCTAGGGTACATTCTCTAGGGGTACCCGAGGAGATACCCTAGTACAACCAGAACACCTAGTTCTGATACTCGGGTATGCCCAGAACAGCCGGATTTGGTACCGGGGTATAACAGCTTATCCTCTGAGGTACCCGGGTACATACCCGAGTATGACCAGAACAACCATGGTTGTTACCCGGGTGCCCCAGAGTATACAGAGTGCTTTACTCTACTCACCACACTTTCAAACTAATATCGTTCTTCTACAGCAGTTGCGACCCTATTTGGCGTTCTTGATTTGGTGCGCCAGGCGTTACGGTTCGTTAAATCCCCCGTTAAATCTCCCGTCACGATAATTCTCGCGCGAGGCTGTCACTAGATTCAAAGCACCGTGTCGTTCCGAATAGCCCACAAATAAAGCACCACCCTTCCCGCCCTGGTATCATGCATACGAGCATGCCGGCTATAAGTGCAAAACCCGCTTTTACTTCGACGCTGACACCAAACGGGGAGGTTTATCGGTAGTAGAGTGTTAGGCCTAAACTTTTATGTGCTCTCAATTGGAGATGAGTTCCCTAGGTTTGGTCAAGTCTCGTCGTGAATTTCCTCTCGCAACGCCTTAAGTTTCCCAATTTCGGAGCATCGTGAATTTCGAAAAGTCTCCTAGTCCTCCAAATTACACCCTTTTTGCCGATAGGGTGGAAAATACCGAGTCGGAGTGTCAGACCCGAGGCGCTCTCTGTGCTCGTCGCTCAGAGGATCACTCACGCGCCGTTGTCCGGGTTTCGCACGCCGGGTGACGTTTGACAGAAACTACTGGAGAATGGGTGGACGGTAATGGCAACGGGCGCCCCGATGCGGGAGAGGATGTCTCCTTTTATGTCAAGGTCACCAACAAAGGCACCGTGACGCTAGATATTACCAACGTCGCGGATTCCAGCGGGTCCACCACGGCTTGCACGAAGTCTGGATCGTTTCTGTTGCGGCAGGAGGAACAACACAAGTGCACCGTTCGCCGACAGGTGAAAGCGAAAAAAAAGGAAAGAAAGGAAAGAAAGGAAAAAGCCTTGGTGGTGGTAGTGTTTGTTTTCTTGTGTTTTCGTCCGCACAATGGAGCCACGTATGCTGAAAAAAGAGGAGGGTACTTTGTGGGCCCGAACGTTTGTGTGTGACTGAGGGGGCTCTTAACCTACTAATCATCATCTATCTGACGAACTGTCCCAACAATGAACATACCATATTATACGTGGAAAAACATGAAGGGGTTCCAAGTCTGGGGCATGCCTTTTTGGGTAGTGTTTTTAGTGCCCCTTAAGGGGCCCTGTCGGTTAGAATTGTGGCGGCAAAACAAATTTGCTGCAATACTCTCTTGACCGTGCAGACTAGGCGGGTTCAAGCACACCGTTTCGAGATTCTGAAGCTTTCGATGTCCACGACGGTTTTTGGTGATAGGCCCTGAGCTTTGTAAACGTGGTACTGAGCCTGTGTCAACCCGTCACCGCTTTTCTGTCTTTTAGTCACTAGATTTGTTTCGTTTTTGCATTTTTTTGGATGTCTGGGTCTTGAAAGCAGAGAAGAATAATCCGGCGAAAAACCTAAACAACAATACGCAACCTGTCGGCGGGGGCTCATAGCGCTCGTGTGCAAACAATCAGGATCGATCTCCAATAGCCGGTGTGGGCATGTGAACTTTTGTGCGGCAACAGTGAATACAATATTGATATTTCTTCGCCTCGTAACTGCTCGGTTTCGGTATTCAATCGACTTTGGGCGTTACATATGTGTCGATACAGGTCCTACGAGTCACTTCATCGAATGTTCGCGTGACACAATGTGCAGATATGCCTTGAAGCACCTGCGACCGGCTCGTCCGCCGGGGGGGGGAATACAAACCCAAGAAGCTGTTATTCCTACGGAAGCGCCTGGCTGTTGCGTGCCCTCTTCCGTTGGTCATTGCGTTCAACGTGATACCGAATAGGTGACACTCGAGTAGATATTGAGATTGGCATTCATGCCGGACAGGTTTTAAAGCCTTTACCTTAAACCAGCTCGTGTGTACAGCAGTACGCGTGATTTTGTCCCCTGTTCGTGTTTTTGTCTCGCCCGTCGGCTGCCGGGTCTGAGTGGTCTCACCAGGTTACACAGCAGGAGCTGAACGATGGCAGCATCAGCTACACAGTATCAGTCGCTGGCTTGGCGGTGAACGACGACGCTGTCGACGTGTCCTACACCTGGACCGACGACCTCTTACAGGAAACCACTGTCAGCATAGGTCGGGATCGGCGTTGCCGGCAAAGCAAATCCATTTTTTATGTTCCGCCTGTAGAACAGAAATGACAACGGGGCGCAGATACTCGGAATGCACTGCTGTAAGTGTAGTGCCCCTCCGTGTTTTACTTTCTTCGCGTCATGAACGTTGGCGTTTGTGACAACACAGCAAGGGTATCTGGGGAGAAGTTTGTTTCGTTCATCACGCGTGCCAACAAACCGTGGGAACCACGTACGCGCAATACAATATGGCAACTGACCTGCCCGGCATAGACGTCTGTTGAAAATACGCGCGCCGAAACATCGTCTCTTTTTGTTTCTCGTCCGCACGATTCCAAACGGGCACATGATCCTTATTTTGTTTGACAACTAGGTTCATTTTTTCCAGCCCGGCTCGATTCATGGAAGTTTTTTTACCCTCGCCAGCATTCTGAACAAGCCACATCCAAAACGCATGCCCCCCTTCCCAGGTGTATCCGCCTACTGGAAAGACAGTGGTACTACTGGCGTGACTGAATATGCAGACAAAGACGAGCTCGTGGTGTACTCGATCACGGTAAGAGAGTGCCAGGGTGCTATATATATGTATATATCATGCTACTTACTGCGTACCAAATTGACGTTTTTTCCTGAATACTGTAGCTTTTGTCCTGCGGCCGCGGGTGCTCCCCCGTGTACACCATGGCGCGTATGCGGGGTCCGGCCAAGGTCCGTGGCGCGTGCTCTGGGCTCTCAAAATCGAGAATTCTGGCGAATAGCCACGGGTAGCCATTCTGATTTGCCAGAGCCAACAAGGAGTAAAATCGTCACCCAATCAGATGAACTCAAATTTGGCAAAAAAAACGAGGAGGCAGGATTTGGTGGGATCAACTAAGAAAATGAACGCCCGAGTCGATCACTTTGTTGAAAGCTAGCTTCCCTGCCAGAACAGGGGAATAGGCACAGGAAAAATACAGCCTTATCCTACAGGCTTAGTAGTCTTTTTCTGCAAGATCATTTCGATTTCAGGGATTGGCGCCGCGCTGAGAATACACTCAGTTCGTGTTCATCCCGGGCGAGGCCCCCCTGCTTCGGGGCAGGAGGCTCCATCCACTCAATGCTTACATTGAATGATCAGCGGCTGCGTAAAATAATACTGTGGTATACACCGAATAACATAGTAGTAACGTAACAAAATAATTTAACGGTGTTGGGTAGTTGAGGAGTCCCCCCGTCAGTCACAAATATTTCGGTCAAATAATGCTTCCCCTGATGGAAACCCCTATCGTAGTGCGTGTGAAGTTCACCACACCATACACACCCACCCCTTAACACAGCAGGAGCCCGGGGCCTGCGCCTCGCCTTGGTCGGTTCGAGCCATTTAGTTTACATTGCGATAGATTGTCCTGGCGCCTGAGAAGCAGAAAGTTGACCACGACGTGTGTGTCAGATGGCGGCAAAGCAATGGTAGACCTCCGTCTGTTAATATATCTGTAGTGCTGGGCCAGGAACCACACCCAACACTGCAAGAACCACCGCTATGTTTCGTCCGTAGCCTCGCAGCAAACGTACAGGGAAATAGAACACCTGCTCGTGGTCTACACCAGGTACAAGTGTGTACTGCTGTACGAGGATGGTGGTTTGGTTTTTGTTGTTAATTTTGACCTCTCGTGCGACCGACGAGTCGAATTCGCTCTCGAGTCACCACCGACTCCTGCCGGCGTACGAACAAAATACGACCGGCGATCGAGTCCTCGTAGCATCTAATATTGAAGCATTCTACAATACCTTCGAGGCAACACCAAACATGGCAGACATGACAAGCATGGCAGGCATAGCACATTTGTTCAGCGTTCGAACGCTTTTCAAGAAATTGCGCCGTTCCGCTGTAATCGCAGGTAAGGAACACAGGAAATGTGGATCTGAGCGACGTCGGCGTGGTGCACCCGAGGATAACATCTGACTGCCCCACTGCCGCCGCAGCGTTGAGCCCTAGCAACAGCTTTCAGTGCGAGGGCGCGTACGCTCTGTCGTGGGTGGATATCGCGTCGGGAGTGCTAGATATCCCTGTCAAGTGAGGCGCCCCTTTAGAGGCTCGCTAAGGGTTCAACACTTTTGACCCCGACTATATATCCCTGGCGGGGCGGGTCCCCCAATCGTTTCATCAATCATTGCAACTGAGGAGCTACTCAACCATTGTACTGCACCGTTGGGTCCCATGTGCAACTTACAGTGAATGATATTCGTTAGATGTCCACATCAGTATCTAGCCCGTTCGTAAGATCCACATCAGTATCTAGCCCGTTCGTAAGATGCACTGAATAGTCCATGTAACCCTGTCTAAACACACACGATACCGCACCACATGCCTTTCATCCCGTATTTTCCATGTACATCCGTATATATACGTATGCACATCCCAGTAATTTCGTCCTTACTCAGCATTAAGGGATGTGCTCCTCAGGGTTCTGTTATGCGGCCTTCTGGTGTAACCAGAGATCCCGTGATAGCATGTCAATACCACACGATGCCGTATGCATTTATTATCGTGTTATCCTTGTTCAGGGCTAAAGGGTATGCTCCTTGGGGGATTTCCGCCTCTGGTTCAGCGAGAGATCCCGTGACGCTGAAGGCGCCCCCCTCCGTCGCCCTAGGTATGTGTGACCTTCGCGGTCTTCGTTGCAAAAGTTTATCATGCACTGATTTATTATCGCTAGGATGACGAGCGATGTTCTGAAGGGTACTGCCTTCCAGGTAGCTTTTAGTGTGGAACGGACAGCACGTGTGAGAAAGGTGTAGAGCAATACGAGCAACAGCGTGTTACGGTACGCGTCGCCGTCGGTTGCCGTTGCGCTTGCTAGGACGAGCAAAGGCCCGTATCGACGACGGTCGCGGATGTCTTCTTGTGCCGTTGGGGCCACCTATCGCCAATCATTACGCCCATATTGCACTAATCGATCTAGTTTCGAATTATGCCCCATCCTCCATTGGGATGACGGCACCGGACCTACTCCGTAGCATGATACATTTATTTTTCACAAATAGTATGAGCCCCTATTACGCTGAGCCTACGCTGGCTTTTGCCGGAAAGGCCGAAATGGTGGTTTTGGGGGTAAGGACGCTCGGGCTTGAAAAACAGGATGGTTTTTTTCTAGCCGAGTTTGTAGGGAGAAAGCCAACTTTTAGTCCCGGGGATCGAATTCTGCTAAATTGCCAATTTTCAATCGCCCCCTGCACAAAAACATCTACTATTTGATAACTTTGTGTTTAAATGAGAACTGCATTACGAATATATGGCGCCTGCTGGCCGATGTGGGCGGTGCTGTGCTGATAATGCGCGTTGATCGAGTCTGCTTCGAACACACCAAATGCCTACGAGTATATCCGTGTGAACGACCTCCCTTTTGCGCGCACGCCTATATACCCAACCATTGAAACAGAAACGAGGGGATTATTTCTGGACAATTTCATACCAAGCGACGGCCAAGCCGAGGCCGGGGAGCTAATCAAGTAAGAGCAGCATGTACGAACGTTAGTCCACGGAGATTATCAGCAATAATGATGATGATGATGATGATGATGATGATGATGATGATGATGATGATAATGATGATGATGAACTCTGGCCCGTTTGTCACAAATAAAGCGTTACAGAAATTGTCTCGGTGGAAGAGAACAAATAAGGTACGCATTGAATCGTACACCGCAGTACCAGTACACAAGGAAAATGAAAGAACGGGTTGTGATACACCACCCCGTACGACTTGCAACCCGATAATATCCGGAACAGTTTCCTGGCATCGCTGTGCATACCGCTATCGTGTACTCGTATGATGGTTGCCTTTTTCTGACAGCTTATTCCTGTGACAATGCCGCTGACTCTGTTCCGCTAATTTTGTGATGGCCTCACGCGTCGGACATATTACTCACAGATAGATCATATACGGGTAGATCATCTACTGTCATATATATTCTAGCCTGCCATTATGAGATGTTGCGCAGGATCTGCACAGTTCACATCCAACCCAGGCCACGTGTGCTAGGTCGTCCAGGATATACGGCTGCCACCAGGCAACATGAGCTAGTCTACACAGATCAAGAATACTTGTGACCTGAAAGTTCTATACTATAATGTAGGGAAGTGATTTATCTGATCTGTCGGATGTGCGGATGATTTCCGATGCCAGGTTCACAATGGTGGTGTCGAACAACGGGCGTACATTGCTATCAAGCTTGGCAGTGAGCGATCCATCGGCAATCTCAGGTGCGCTCTTGTAGTCTTGTAGATAAGAAGGGTGACATGGTGATATGGTGATATTCCGACTCACGCGTCGTTGCAAGTTGTGATGACCATTTTTCATGGACTGTAAGAAGCCCCCCGCCACCCCCTTCCCGGCTGCACGACCAGCGTGGGAATATTGCCGTAACGTGACGTTTCAGTCGCGGCATATGGCGGTCTTCCAGCAGACGCCGGGCCATATTGTCATAACTGTGCAGTTACGCCACGGCCAAGGCAGTTAGCCACTAGACGTGGGGCGATCTTGTTCAGTCGTGGCAGGGCAGTTCGCCACAAGACAGTATGCAGGGAAAACGACCACCCACCATCGAAAGCACTATTGACACTCACACGTTTCCTCCGCCTGTACGGCCGGCGGGACCATGTTGTCATAACTTTATGTTTCAGGCGAGCTAACAGTTTGCGATCAGACGGGGGGAAATAATATCATAATATACTATGGATATTCTAGGAGCGGCAAGACGCTTTGCCGCCAGACAGACAGTATGCAGCGACCGGGTCGATCAGTAACCCCCTCGGGCAAGGCGGAAAGTGTACCTGCCGAGTGGCGCGTCAATCGAAAGCTCCCAGCGAGATTATTCCAACCCCACCATTTTCGTCGTGTGTGCCCCTATGGTTCGGATAAAAGGGACCCTGAAAACCGTCCAAGGGCGCGTGATATCCTGCGTCATATGTATACGGTATTCACATCCACTCGTCTCTTCCTCTTGTGAGGTAGCTGTTGGTCAGAGATATGTATTGTCTGGCACATTATGCCAGCTGCCTGTAGTATGTCGAGGCTCGTAACCTGTTAGAGATCGGTGACCCTGTGCCCTCAGATAAGTTGGTCCTGATGTTGTTGATTGAAGCGAGCGCCTATCGGACATTACATGACAAAACAGTTCGCCACCAGATATTGGGGAGTGAAGATATTGATCAACCAAAGCCTTTGACGGAAACGAACCCCAAGATCCACGTGTCTGATGATTGTTATTTACAGATTTCCACGCGAACCTTGATGAAGCGTCTGGTATGGAGCACTCGTTGCTACCTTCCAACCTAAGAATACAAGTATACTTGCCCTATATAAAGCACGCTATACTTATCTATGCCAGTCAGTCCCTGCGCTCGACGCGAAGGTTGTTTACCATCAAGAAAGAGCTGGATCGCTCAGCTCCGTGCGGAGCCTCCACACATTGGATAGATCGAACAGATCGCCATGCCATGATTTATATATTTCGGAGCAAATAAATCCCTGATCGATATGATCTGTATGGTCTGCACGGTCTACTGTAGGTCATGTCTGCTTTGAGGGGACACGGATTTCGCGTGCTTGCTCACAGGGTGGGATATACCATGATCTGTACGACAAGGCTCTCTTGTGCACAATATATCATGACGTGAAACTTATTACCTATTAATAGATGATCTACATGAACTATCTGTAGATGATCTAGATCGTGAGACGCGCGATAGGGTAGGGGTAGCATCTACATCTTCTGAGGCTCCTCAAGTGGCCCTGTTGAGGGCTGCACTCACAACGCGGGGACGAAAAACTCGGATTTAGAGTCAGATTTACAGCAGGTTTCTGTAAAAAGCACTCCTAATATACACTATTTACGTACTAAAAGGGTCGAAGAACTCTCCGCCCCACCCGACCAACGATCCCCTCAACCATGGCATAGAACGAATCGAATCAGCCCATGGCAAAGCATGCACGGGATTGCAAGGGTGTTGGGTATCGAACGGGAATCAAGTTGGGTGCGGAACAGAAAGAGGAAAAACTGACAATGTAACACTTTACGGCTCCGGTATCTGATGCATCGAAGCTTCCGTTCAGTGTTCTGCCTATGAAACACACGGACGTGCCAGGGGGCGGACGGGAAACCACGCTCGACGGATTCATCCCACGCTAAGGGTTGCAAATGTTTTGGCTAGAAGGTTCTGGCCGCTGAGTTCCCCGAGTGAGTAAGTATCTCAAGGCTATCACTATCGTTTTGCAAATGTTAAACAACTATTTTAGGGATACAGCAGCGCACATACAACCTTTTACGGGTTGAGCGAACGAACTTTATTCGAAATTATGTGCGGGGTGACACACTGAGCTCTTCATGCGAAGGGATACTTAATAAGCCACCACTCCTGCGAGGCATTATTGCTCGATACGATATATCTAAACTTCGATAATACGATATATCGAAAAAAACCCGACAGACTTCCCCCCCCAACATTTTTGAGTAGGTCCTCGGTTGAGGGTGTCAGCTCTTAATTGTAGCTCAACAATATATTGGCCAAAATAGGTTATACTCTTGTCGTCGAGCACGCCCGCGTGACCTACCCGATGCATAAGCCACCACTCCTGCGAGGCGTTTTTGCTCGATACGATATATCTAAACTTCGATAATACGATATATCGAAAAAAAAACGACAGACTTCCCCCCCCAACATTTTTGAGTAGGTCCTCGGTTGAGGGTGTCAGCTCTTAATTGTAGCTCAACAATATATTGGCCAAAATAGGTTATACTCTTGTCGTCGAGCACGCCCGCGTGACCTACCCGATGTCTGCTATACAAAAACCTCACTTCTCTTTTATGTCCAGATGCCGGGGTGTCCACGATCGTCTGCAATGACGCCCGTGTCGTCATCGATGGCGCGGTTCACCTGACCAACGATCTCCCCATGGGCAAAGAACTATCGTGCAGCTACCTCTATGCGTTGACCGCCGACGATGTAGTCAACCTCGAACGGGAGGCGGTCGGGCGGGTGACAGCGAGCGATTCGTACGGCTACCGTGTGGAGGCCACGGACGCGGAGAGAGTGTCCCTCTCCCAGGTGACTACACTTTTCTTGACGCGCGCAATACGATAGGGGTAGCATCTACGTTTGTCTTCTGAGGCTCGTCACTTAAGGAACTCTGTACTAGTAGTGAGTCACCCCGAGACCGATCGTTGATCAAAAATTTAGGCTTGGCCTAGTCCGATGAGCGATTTTATAGTCTAGGTGCCAACAAAAGAAGCACACACACGATTCTTGTTGTATTGTGGCCTATACCCCGCTCATGCTGCCCAACCTCGCTGATGCACCCCTGATACCAGGTCGGCTCGGTTGACATCCTGCTAGAGGCGTCCTACGACAAGCTGAGCACGGGAGCCGCCTCAGCTACATCCGACGGAGTAGAGTGTAAGTTCACTATCACCAACAACGGCTTACTGAGACTCTATAATATAGGCGTGGAAGATGAGGGGTTGCAAGCGAGGGGGGTTAGGATCGCGTGCACAGACACTGATCTGCAGACGGCCACCGGAGCTGGTCACGGGGCGTTCGCCGGGCTGGCTGCGTATCCCGGAAATGGGCTCGCGCCGGCGGCTTCGCTCACGTGTACGGCGAATGACGGTGTGACGCAGGCAGAGGTGAGTTAGAGCGCAGCTCAAGATGGTGTCACTCAGGCAGGGGGGAGTTTGAGCGCAGCTCAAGATGGTGCAACTCAGGCAGGAGTGAGCCAGAGAGCGCAGTACCCGGAGTATACATGGGAATGCGCTTCGTTATATTTGCATCCTGTGTGGACGCCAAACCTCATTGACTCTCGACATATGCAGTTGCAGACGGTATAATACCGCCTATCCGTTGGTGTCGTCGTTCGATGGTGCAGAGGTGCTCGCCACCACCTACACGGGCGGCGCAACCTGTTGGTGGAGTGTTATGGGAGTGTATGTCATTGGGGAAGAATATTTCGGTAACCATGCTTTTACCAGAAAACGATATAGTGTTTTTTCAACTCTGATCGGGGATATCATCTCCTCCTGTCCTTTTGATGCTCGCTTTGAACTTCGAACGGTGATGACACTATCCAGTCAGAGTGGTAGCTGGTGCACAGTGGTGAAAAAAATCACGTATACTTTCATTTAGGAGGCGATATCTGGTATCACTCTGGCCGGAAACTTATAAACCGCTATTTAGTTGTTCGCAACAGACTTCAAACGCGTATTATGTTTGCGGCCATTGTGGCTGACATGAGGTGGTAAATTGGATGAAACAGGTAATTGCCATGTAATGTTTTTGGCTTGAGAGGCGGCATCTGATGGCTATCTTGTCCACCAAGCATCCGAAATGCACCAATCGAATGCAGCAACCAAGCAAAAATGAATGCAGCGAAATTGCTGGGAGATGGGAGGACGAAGACGTGATTAGTCTCTTTCGCAGAGTGAACGCTGTACTGATACTTAGCTCCTCAGGCTGTTCCTACCCGTGTGCCCGTTTAACAGATCAACGCTGGAAGAAAGGTGGTAAGTATTCGAGTTCAGGCATGGCACGAGAGCCAGACCGGTGTCTTGAACCTGGAGGTCTCCAGCGCTGCTACTAGGACTGTGAACCTGACTCCTGTAAGTTAGCGTACGTCGTCGAAACACCCCGATACAGGTATATCGCCTAACACTTCGCTCGGTGGTGAGACCTTCTCCTGCCGGTATTTTTTATTGTGTAGTTGCGCCTCGTCAGCATCTCTCGCAGGATTCCACAGCAGTAATATGCGCTTATTTTTGTGGGACACCCTGTGAGACATACCATGGAAATACCCCATACGAGACAAGATTCACCTCGTGGCATACGATTCGCCCACCCATGACGAACGACGAGGGGGAAAAGCTAAGGCACATTCCCTCTCTATGCGCTTGCTCTAGGCTGCACACATACATGGTCCAGATGCTGTATACACCAGGCGGATGAGTTTGGGCCGAAGAAGAAAAAGTGACTGCCGGGGGCGGCTCTTAATCCCCCAAACGGGACTGCAGTCCTAACCTCTGGAACTACCGAAAATATTTGGGATCCCCTTTGTTTTTTACAATACATGTACAATACATAGTCAGAGAGCTATCATGGTGAGGAGGAAAGATTTGAAGTACCGTTGGTGTTTTATCATATATTTGGAATCCCGCTGGCATCTTACAGTGGTATCTTTGAGATCCCGTTTGTGTTTTCGCAATATCTTGGGATCCCATTTGTGTGTTTCTACACCCATTCGTTCTATACCCACGAGGAGCCCATCGGGCTGCTCATCTTTGTTTGGGTGTATGGAAAAGTATTGCAGTGACACAAGCCGAACCAATGACACACAACAGTTATACATATAAGTACCAAGTTCGCATGCCTACAAATTAACACGCAGAAACAAGGGGGGTAAAATTTCCGCGGAGGGGTGTGTATGCGTGATCGACGTGAAATCTCAGACTG
>JBBMHQ010075865.1:0-12292 GCA_037834295.1 Postelsia palmaeformis
GGGCCGCGACCCATAAGCAGTGGGCTCTTCGTGGTCCACTCGGCACAGCCCGTGAAGCGGCCTACGTGAATCAAGGTCCGGCCCGTGCCGCGGGCCATGAGATGTGGTGAACTGCTCCTGGTATTATAATGACGTCCGCCCTGCTCATGAGACGGCACACGTGTTTTCGTGGGGCGGCCCAGCCCGCGGCCCATGAGGCGACCACGGGCTTGCACAAGCCGAGATACGAGCCGGCCCGTGCACAAAAATATGTTATTCAGTATTCAACAGGCGAGGAAAACAAACGAATTCCAATTTCGATACTACTGCTGTTGAGACTTGAGACACCAAGGAAAAATGAGAAACGACAATACATTACATATATATCTGCGAGTACGTATAAAACATAATCCATTATTTGCACGCACAACCGCTGCTGTTCCCACAGGAAAATGCAAAATGGGACAAAAAACAAAAACGAGATAATGCAGCCTGACCCGGGCTGAATAATAATGACGTACTCGTACGAGTACACTGTTGAAGAGGATTGGCTCGTGTCTGGCGTATGATGCCAGATAGGAGCCAAGTGCCTGAACCGCGGTTAGGCTGGTTCCGTGATATGATGTGAGCTGGGCTCTGAAGAAAAATATACTATAATGGTAACTCTGGATCCAGTGTGGTGTTGGTATGATTATTGCTCTGCTCTCTGGAAGAAGAGTGGATCTTAGGAATGATCGACAGGGCGTGGAGGTGCCTGATGGATCGATGCATCGCGTTGAGTTACAAAGCAAGACCCCGAGCTACAAAGCAAGACCCCGTTAACGGACAGAAACATAAGTCGTCTACGTACTGCGTACGTACTATTACGACGTCGTACTCGTGGGGTCGTGGGACCCTGATTCTCAGTGAAACATTCCCGAGGATGAAACCGTCATTTCCTAAGGATGAAATCGTCACTTTCTACAGACCGACATCGTCCTTGTTTCCACGTCCGAAAGCACGATACGTACGAGTATGAGCTTGTATTCATATGTACATACGTGTACGACTACTACTGCGGTAAAACGCATATACTGCTATTACTGCTGTAACAGCTTACTATAGACACCTACAGTACTTACAGTACGCCGCGGTACGTATTGGTAGAGTAAATGAACTGAGTTGCCTCTCGTATTTTACGTTTGTTACTGTTACTGTCGGTTACTTACTTATGTATCCGTACTCACCTATATTATTACCTTAGCAGCGGCGTTGTTCTTTTGCTGCTGTGGAGAGGTACTAATCACTGACACTTTCTCCTCGATGCGGGTAACGTATGGATGTATACGTGTGCAGTGACATACGAAAATACTCCTCGTGGAGGATTACTACTATAGTACTGCAGGTACTGCTGTATTCACTGACGCTTTCTCCTCGATACGGGTATTACGTGAATGGTACCAGGGACTTGATTGGATGAATCATGTTTCATTTGTTACTGTTACTGTCGGCTACTTACTTACGTATCCGTACTCAGCTATGTTACCGCAGCAGCGACATTATTCTTCTGCTGCTGCGGAGAAGTACCAATCACTGACACTTTCTCCTCGATGCGAGTAACGTATGGATATATACGTGTGCAGCGACATATGAAAATACTCCTTGTGGAGGATTACTACTATAGTACTGCAGGTACTGCTGTATTCACTGGCGCTCTTTCCTCGATACGGGCATTACGTGAATGGTACCAGGGACGTGATTGGATTAATCATGTTACAGTACCGGTGGCTTGATAGGTAGTCCGCGCGCTTATCAAGATCAATTTCGGGGGTTCAAGTCTCACCGAGTGCATGCTCAGGGGCTTTTTCTTCCATAAAAAAAAGCGCGAGAGCGTGAGTTAGCTAAAATTCGATGAAAATCGACGAGCAGTGGGAATGCTGAACCCTATGCGCGATAAAAAATAAAAGCACGTACCAGGGGGGAGAAGGGGAGACACCTGTGACCCCGACTTGTCCAGAAGGGCGTCGAGGGTAACACCTCCTACGAACTAGGCTGGAAGATGAAAGTGATGAAAAAAAAAAAGTAACAAAAAAAATGATGAACGCGATTACTCCTACTCACTGTCGTTATCACGACAGTGATTTCTACACAGGCATCTTAGGGCGGAGACGGTGTTGCAATCCAACATGCCGTGGTGTTTCTATGATACCCCCCCCCCCCCCCGTATAACAACAAAAACAAAAAAAGCCGTACTGATAAGCGTGAGTCGCTGACGAAACGATCTACTGCTTCTGTACTGCTGCATTGATCGATTCATCGCGCTCTTCCTATTATTGTGTCGTTGTTACTTGAGTGAAAAACAGATTTGCCCCGCGCCCAGCCTCAGACTCCTCGGTTGTGGGCCCCGATCCTAGCTCCGGCTGTTCCCCACTGTTGCAGGCGGCGCTGTTGTGTCACCATCTTCCTATGAAAGGTGTCTTGGAGAATTTTGGAGTAGCTCCTTCCACCGTCATCCGAAATACAGGCCACCACCAGGAAGTCGAAAGTCTTGCTGTTCACCAAAAACCCCAGATCGTGGGGGTTGGCCACGAATGCAAGAGATTGCATGAAAACGGCCATGCTTGAGAATGCCACTTTGTTGGCGTATCCATTCCTCGCGAGGGCTTGAGAGAATTCCTCCCTCGCGACAGGGTCCTGAGGCCCGCAGTTGTCCGGTTCCGGTCCAATGATCGCCCTGCTGTAGATGTCCACTCCGCGGTCAATGCCGACGTAGTTAACGCTTGGCGATGCCGAGAACTTAGAGAACAAGGCTGAGCGGCGCCGAGAAGCACCGTACTGATGTCTTTGGGACATGTAGTCGGACATGTCGTCGTGGCTGATCGCTCCTGATGGTTTCATGGTATTGTGTCCCGTGTGCTACCTCTGTACCTTACCATTCATGCTTTGGAATAATACAGAAGGAAAAAAATGGAAACCCCTCGATCAAAAGTGTAATAACCGTTCAGCGTGATGAATTTTCGATTTGCTGCATGATGGATTGGAACGAGCTGTTAGACGGGTGCTTGGTTCCGACGTCGGCGGGCATAGCACCGGTCAGCACGTGGTGAAGGGTGATCCTGCCGCTTTTGACCAGTTCGCAGATGAAGAAGAATCATAGGGCGACGTGCTTAGTGCGCGAGCTGTAAGATCAGTTGGCAAGTACCGAGATGGCTTCTGTGCTGCCGCAGTTCACTGGCACTGTGTTGAAGGACTTGAAACCCAATTCTCCCGAGAAGTTGCTGAGGAATATCGCTTCCTCCATCTCGTAGCTGACCACCATCATTTCCGACTCCACTGTTGACTGGGCTGTCAGTGTCTGCGTTTCAGCTCCGAAGCTGATTGGTCCTCCCGCCAGGAAGAACAGGGAGCTTGAGGTCGATTTGTGGTTGTCCGGGTTCGCCGCGAATGATGCATCCGTATAAGCATGCGTCTAGAATTATCCTTGCTCGTAGATGATAGGCAGGTCAGCGCTCCCTTTCAGGTAGCGAAGCACGTGCTTGGCAGCGCTCATGTGTACCTTCGCGGGTCTGCTGCATCCTCTCGTGAGCTGATTGACTGCGTAGCACATGTCGCAGCGGCTGATCTGCGTTAGGTAAAGCAAGCTGCCTACGATGGTCTGGTAAAGCTTGATTCCAGTTGCGTCTAACAGCTTCTCCGGCTACTCGGTGGACAGTTCCAGTCCGTACCTCGACGTGTGGACGGGGTTGGAGTCCAGCAGTCCGAATCCCTCCAGGGTGGCTAGGGCGTAGTCCTTGTGGTCGATGGTCAGAGTTCCCTTCTCGTAGTCCTTTGTGACAGTCATACCTAGGATACGGCTGACATCGCCCATGTTGGTCATGGCGAAGCGGTCCATGAGCGCCGTCTTCAGCTTCTGTGGCCCTTTCGTGTCCCCTCCAGTGAGCAAGCAGTATGTCATCGACGTACTGCTTGAGAATCGCAAATGTGTCGTTGCTTCCGTGGGTGTACACGCAAGGGTCAGATTGCGTGGGCATGAAGCCTAGGGTTACCAGGGCTGCGTCGATAGTGTCGTACCACAGGACGGGTGAATGCACTAGACCGTACAGGCTGCGTCGCAGCTTGTACACCATGCGTAGGCCGGTCTCGAGGTCCGTATCCTCTTGTCCCGGGGCCACTTTGACGTACACGTCGGACGTGGTCTTGCGTTGCGGGAACGCCACCTGTACGTCGAGTTGGTGAACAGGTCATCCGTGCTCGTTTGCTGTGGCCAGTAGTACTTGAATGCTTTCGATGCGACATACCGGTACGTACGATTTGCCGTGGTCGATGCCGGGTTCCTGGACGTAGCCTTGGACTATTAGTCGAGCTTTGAATCGGCCGTCCGCTTTTTGCTTGAGAACAAACCGGGACCCGATTATCTTCTTTCCTTTCGGCACGCCTGTAGTGGGTACCAAGTAGTAGACATCGAGCTCCTCGAGGCTGTCCATCTCCTTGTTGGAAGATTATATCAACTGCTCGCTCTACTACGGGGATTTGATGGCATCTTTGTACTGATTGGGAATTGCGATGGCTCGATCCGTCTCCTCCGAGAGGTCTGTGTGGTCACACCTGCCGGTCGCATAAATGAAGATAGTGAACGCCAACGCTTGGTCGATGTCTCCGTGACCGAAATCCGCAAGACCTGTCGAAGGGTTGGCTCGTGGTTGTGCTCTTGCGACTAGGAGCAATGCGACCGGGTGAAGGTCGTCGACATTGTCGTTAGAGTTGGGGCGGGGGCGCGTCACGCGTATTTTGCCAGCGGCCCGTGTAGTTCCTGATGATGCAGAGGGCGCGGACGACGATTGATGCCTCAGCTTCTGACAATACAGTAGTTGTGACCACTGGCGATGGTGTGCCCGCTCTGTCCTCCGCTTATTTGCTCTTTTCTCGGAGCTCCTTGAGTAGGCGTTCCAGCTCCACCAGTCTTGCCGCGAGGGCCTCGGGAGAGTCGACAGCAGCGTCCTCATCGAGGAAGAACTTGTAGTCGATGGTATCTCTTGCGTAGGTGGCGTCTTCGTCGGTGAAACAGTCGATATGACCTTTAGTTGGCAATTGCTTGTAGGCCGAGCACTCCAGGAACGTGACGTTCCGGCCCTCGATCACGGTTCCCTTTTCTGCGTTGTAGATGCGGTAGGCCCTGCTGTTGGGGCTAAGACCGCACAGCTTACCTTCGAACGCCTTGTCTCCCAGCTTTGTCGTGTAGGCTTCGATGTGGACGAAGGCCCTCGCTCCGATGACCCGTAGGACAGGCATGTCCGCTCCCTCGTTGTGCATGTTGGAAAAGGGCGTAGCCCCTCCTAGAGCTGCGTTTGGCGGTCTGTTGGATAGATAGACTGCCTTAAAGAACAGCTCACCCCACATGTTGTCTGGAAAGTTAACGTCCTTGAGCATGTAGAGTTGATGCAGAGCTGCTTGCTCGCCTTGGAGGTGTACTCGCCCCCCTTGTCGGACCGAATTCGTTGGATACGAAAGCCCAAGGGAGTGGCGACCGTCATGTTGTACAGATAGATCGACTCAGCGGCCTCCTGCTTGGTCTCCAACAGAAAGATCTCCTTAAACCGGGAGAAGTCGTCCGTGACCTTGGCGACGTATTTGTTGCTACCCCGCGCTGCTGGTGTGGTAGGCCCCATGAACGTGTACACTACCTCCATTGGCCTGATTGTGGTGTGCAAAGTTTCCTTGGGATGCGCCTTCTGCCAACTCTTGCTCAAGTAAAGATGTCACAGCCTGACGCTGTGCCGGTGTAGTCGACGCCGTTGTTGCTTGTCTTGCGAGGTAGTTCCATACTGCAGGGGTTCATGTGTCCCATTCGTCTGTACCATGTATCTGCGCTCACTTGTGTCGTGATGGCTTTGGCGCTTGGTTGGTTCACTATCGCTTGCATCTAGCCCCACCTTGAGTGAGCACAGACCTCCGGCTGTTGTTCCAGCTGTACTACGACGCCGCCCTTCCTCAAGTGGGAGTTTCCGTTCTCGAGCGTGGTGGCGATGTTTCGCGTCATTGCAGTGGTAGGAGAGAAGTAAGAGAGAAAATGTGGCGTCCCAGGCCTGATGCAATTAGGCTGGGGAACTGCGCTCGATGCGTTTCACCAGTTTGATCGTTAGTGGTACCGTTGATGGGACCGGTCATGGTTCCGAGCAGTTTCCTGTTGCCGGCGGTGATTTTCGTCTTGGGCACGTCGAGTGGTGTGGGGTTCATCAGGCGGTCCTCCAATCCCGGGATCAACTCATCGTCCAAGAAGTGCTCCGTAGCGCCGCTGTCCACCAATATCGTCATTTCATTGTTCTTGGGCTGAAATATCCGCCCGTTGGCCAAGATCGCGAACGCAGATCTTTCGTTGTCGGTGGGGAGTTTCCCCTCGTCAAGTGTGTTACTTCGGTTCAGTAGTTCCTACAGACCTCCAAAGACCCTGATGATGCAGCTATAGCAATGGCAATGATGCTGGTTGTTTTCTTCAGTAGTCCTTGGAACGTTGAGGACGCGGCATCTGTAGTGTAAGCGTCCACCGGGGTCGCTTGTTCTTGACCGTTGGGTAGGAAGGTCCATGCAGCAGGTGTGCTCGTGAACAGGAAACCTCCGTCGAAGTCGATGCCGAAGCTGAGTTCCGACTTCTTGCTGTCCTCATCAGGAGGAAGGGGGTTGCTGCGTTGCGTTGTACAGGCTGTGAAGGCACTGCCCTGCTGTGGGCGCGGTGCCCCTTGTGCGTAGCACTCGGAGTCGGAATGTGTCGTCGTGTTGTGAAGTGAGCACCAAGTCTGGCCCGCGCCACCTCCAGATCCACCCTTTCCCTCGGACTGTCTCTTGGTCTTTTCCCGGTTGCCTTTGCCGTTCGCTAGCTCCGTGCAGTTGCGCTTGTAGTGCCCCTGCTTGTTGCAGCGGTGGCATACGGCCGATTTGGCAGACCTGACGATGCCACGCGGGGCGTGCTGATCACAGTTGGAGTTACAGTCGGCGACTGATTATATTGACATCACAGCGCCGCGCCCGGCGATCCTCCCGCTTGCTTCCCTGCGGCGAGACTTGGCGTCGAGGTACAGATGGCGCATGGTTTTTTGTGGGTCGTCGAGGCCGAACGATGAGTCCCGGCAGATCTGAAACTTGACGGGATCATACTCGTCCGTGAACCCTTGGACCAAGATGTCCTTGAACCGTCGGTCAGTCATTGGTTCGCCTATTGCCGTCACCTCATTGCGTTTGAGGATGGCTTCCATGAAGTAATCGTCGGGGTCTTGCCCGGGATTCATGGAGGTCGCCGCTAGTTCTGCAATCTTGGCGCGGATAACCTCATCAGTGACCTGAAGGAATTTAGATTCCAGCTCCTGCGAGGCCTTCTGGCCATTACCTCCGATTCCGGTCTCGTATTCGTGCTCGAGGATAATAAGTTGTGCCGGCTTTTCAGTAAGTAAGTTCAAGATGGTGTAGAGGTCTTGTGAAGCCTTGTCGTACGTTGATTTATCGGTCGGGTTGATGCCTCCCTCAGGCCTGCGGTTCCCCTTCATGATGTCGACGAGGTCCTTGCGGTTGATGCTCAGGATCAGGCAGGTCTCCTTTCGCCAGTCCTTGAAGTGTACGTGGTTTTTGCAGCTGAACTTGAGGTTGAGGCCCTTCATGATGTGGGCGAGGTTCCCCCCACTGTTATTGAAGTCCCCCATCCTAGCTTTTCGGGCGTCGACCTGAGTGGTCGGTGTGTTGCGCGATGAATGCACGGCACGGGAGCTTTAGCTCGGTTGCGATTTTCAAGACTTTTCAGCGGTAGGTAAGCAGTCGGTCGGCTACCTGTCTGTTGTGTCGTCGCTCGGGCAATACCAAGACTAACAGCAATAGGTTAGACTACCTTATCTCTTTTGTCGTCGCTCGGGCAACACCAAGGCTTACAGCAATAGATTAGACTACCTTAACTATCTTGTCGTTGTTCGAGCAATGCCGAAGCTTACAGCAGTAGGTTAGATTACTGTGTGTTTTCGTTGCTTGGTAAGTATCAAGGCTTACAGTGGCAGGTAAGCAGTCAATCGGCCACCTGTTTTCTTAGTCGTTGCTCGGGCAATGCCGAGGCTCACAGCAGTGGGTTAAGACTACTCCTTTAGTGATCGTTGCTTGGTAAATGTCAAGGCTTACAGCGGTAGGTAACCAGTCGGTCGGCTACCTGTCTTCTTTGTCGTAGCTCGGGCAGCGCCGAGGCTTACAGCAGTGGCAGACTACCCTTGTTATCGTCGCTTGGTGAGTATCAAGACTTACAGCGGTAAGTACGCAGTCGGTCGGCTACCTGTCTTCGTTGCGCCTTCGTCGTAAGTCCCGACGCGTAGAGTGTAGTCTTGAAATTTCTCGAAACAGTAGGATGGTGGGTGCTAGTGGCAGCCGCCAAGCCTCTCTATGCATGATTTCTGGACATTGTAGTAGCTCGTACTCGTTCACTCACGTTGTTGTAGCTGGCTCTGTCGAGGTTGAATGACGAGCAGCAGTCTTGATCCTAGAAAATATACTCGTTCGATCACGTTGCTATAGTTACTGACTTCGTCGACGAACAGCAGCAGCAGCAGCAGCAGCAGTAGCTCGGGTAGACGTATATCTTGACTCGTCGTGATGCCCGAAGCTGGAGTGGCACTTGTGCACGTATCGAGGCGAATGACCTGTTGAAGTGGATCGGCTTGTGGCTGGCGTATGATGCCAGATAGGAGCCAAGCGCGTGAACCGCGGTTAGGCTGGTTCCGTGATATGATGTGAGCTGGGCTCTGAAGAAAAATATACTATACTGGTGACTCTGGATCCAGTATGGTGTAGTTATTATTGCTCTGCTCTCTGGAAGATGAGTAGATCTTGAAAGTGATCGACAGGGCGTGGAGGTGCCTGATGGATCAATGCATCTCGTTGAGCTACAAAGCAAGACCCCGTTAACGGACAGAAACAAAAGTCGTCTGCTTACTACGTACTATTACGACGTCGTACTCGTGGGGTCGTGGGACCCTGATTGTCAGTGAAACTTTCCCGAGGATGAAACCGTCATTTCCTCATGATGAAATCGTCACTTTCTACAGACCGACACCGTACTTGTATACACGACCAAGAACACGATACGTACGAGTATGAGCTTGTACTCATATGTACATACGTGTACGACTACTACTGCTGTAAAACGTATATACTGCTACTACTGCTGCAACAGCTTCCTATAGACATCTGCAGTACTTTCAGTACGCCGCGGTACGTATTTGCAGTGTAAATAAACTGAGTTGCCTCTCGTATTTTACGTTTGTTACTGCTCCTGTTGGCTACTTACTTACGTATCCGTACTCACCTATATTATTTCCTCAGCAGCGACATTGTTCTTCTGCTGCTGTGGAGAGGTACCAATCACTGACATACACAAACAGTTAGATACTGTGTTTACGTGTATACTACTCCATGCACAAGCAAACTTGACGAGAGAACAGCAGCAGTATATCCACACTTGGCACATCACCTTTGAAGTGCACCACTCTAAACTACGTCCACCGCCCACTCTAGACCATTTCCACCACATCCCTCGCGCCAGCAGCCTGTGCCTTCGCGAGGTTGTGTCTCTTCTCTGCGTGGCTCCTATTCAAAGAGGCTACCTCTGGGATTTTGTTCTGGTCGAGGTTCAAGAACATCCTGAAAAACATGTCAGCCTGTACCTTATAGTAAGGGGAAACACATGGACCGGCCCGCAGGCCGGCCCATGAAATTCAACGGGCCAGCCCACGAAAATGGCAAGCCGGTCTGGGCCTCGCTTGCATGTCATGGGCCGGGCCGGGCCGGGCCGGGCCGGGCCGAGCATTCCGGAAATCTGGTGGGCCGGACCGGGCCGAGGATTTGAAAATTTGGTGGGCCAGGCCGGGCGGTGGGCCGTTTGTTTTCTCCTTCTCAGATATGCCAGACATACAGCATATCAATACAAGAAGATAAGAAGCCAGCCTGGGGTATATACGGATGTACGGCACATGTGTCTCTTGGCACTATCAACTCGCCAATTCTCAACTACAACTATCATTATAAAAAATATGTATTTCAATCATCGACCTTCTCCCGCTTCGCGTAGTTTGATGCACTTTTATTTTTTGAGCGAGCGTAGCGGGCGGCGGAGGCCGCCCGCTGAGCGAAGCGCATTGTATCTAGAACATTCGACTTCGATATAAAAAATATATGCGGGATCACTTTTTGCTGAAAATCAAGAAATAATTCGATTCTGAGTTTTGACTTTGAAATATAACCGGCTCGATAACGACGTCCAAATCGAAGACACCCACCCGTCAAGCAGTCACGAGACTAGGGAACGAAAGCACGGTTGAGCCTCCGTAGGGTCAAGTGCGTTGTACCGACGCGTGCCGCATGTTTAGTGTCTTACAATTGTCTTATGGGTCGGTATGTGAGAGAACTATCGCATTTATTTTCTCGAGAACCACGGTACGAGGACGTACGAGTACGAAGCATGTATGTGTTGTGTTTCTTGTTATCTTTGTTTGTTTTTCATGAGGCATCATAGATAGATATTCTCGATGCGCCATGAGTGTGGGCGTACATGGCATTCTCCTGCCTCCAAGCCCACCCCCTCGCTGTCAAAATGGCTGCCGCTGCTGCTGTATAGAGAAGGGGCCCTACGTCTAGACTCCTACGAGTGTCTTGCTGTGCTGCGTTTACTGCTGTGTTGTTGCATTGTTGTAGAAAAGGATGCAACAATATACCAATAATGTACCAGAGGGCGCAGAAGCCGGGCGCGGAAGAAAAATTCACATACTCTATGGCGCAAGAACTCGCGTCGTCTCTCGTGACGTCCGCTTTAGTACCCCCACCACAACCAAACGGGATAGCTGGTGTATCTATGCCGTATTGGAATTCAAAACGAGGTTGGCGTGGGGGCAAATCAAGCAAGAAGGCACAGCGCTGTGTGCTAGAACTATCTTTCATCCCGGATTCACGACTAAGAGTTGGAGAAATTGTTCACAAGAACAGAAGAGTTTGTCAAGTTTAAATTCTAAATCTTACTCCCAACTGCAAATTTGCACTGCTCTGAGTGCTTAACACATCTGCATCGCGTGCACTCGCTTCAAGTTCAAGTATATTCGACGGCTCACCTTTTGGTCAGTTGTGTAAAAAAAAAGCACATCAGCAGCAACCACAGCACGAGTCGCATTTAACCCACAGCGCTGCGCTTCGGAATTCAAGTTATCTCATCATCATAGCTTCTTGATAGCAAGTAGAAGCCTAGGCTATGAAGGCTTCCTTTCTCTTCAGGAAAATAAAAGGAGCTACCAGAGCACACACGTGAAGCATAAACGTGCGTGCGCAGCTTCATTTTCCCCCCGCATCACTGTCTACCCCTGTTGTTCCTGAAAAGAGACTTTGGACGTGAAAAACTCAGTTCGGACGAGCAGGAAACAGCAACCAGGCCATGAATGCTGTACGAGTACGTGCGTGTCTACAGCAGTAGTGCCAACTACCACATGTGGTTCCAGCCCCCGGCATGTCTTTGCATCCATGTGCTATCTCATCTGGCTGTATCATTATTGCTGCGTACCAGCTAACATAGGTACCTCACAGCATACAGACAACACAAGAGATACTCGTGAATACCCTTCCAGAGACAGGATACTGCTCGGTTGATACCAACCAGGTGATTGACGAGAGCAGAGACGATAAGCAATACATAAGGTGGTTGTGTGCCCAGAAGAGGGTCGTAACCAGCTAGAGAGAGACACCAGAAATCCGCCTGGTGTGGGCCACGCGTGTATGCACCTATCGATAGATCTATAGGCCCACACACGCCTTCGCCGAGTGAGGTATCTCACAGCATCAGCAAACAAACACAGGAGGCAACTCGGCGTGTATGACTATTTAGGCACTATGATACGAATATGAGGTTGTTTGCAGCACATTTTAAAACTACTCTGGGAGCACACTTCAGGACACAGTGAATAACCGAAGAAGCGTATCGACCTCGGAACCGCACATAGAAACACCCCAAGGTGTGAAAAAATTATGGCGAGTGAGTGTCTCCGCCTAGCGAGACCACGCGCGCATCCAGCTAGAGGCTCCCAAGCGCATTCCTTCTTAGTCACAGCTATACGTTGTCGGGTTGAGGTGTTTGATTTGAAGCTCTCTGTCCAGCGGTCTAAATTTCAAAGAGAGAACTATTAATACAGTAAAAATCAAATTATTTCTTGATTTCGACAAAAAGTGACCCCGCACTTATTCTTTATCCCGAAGTCGAAGAATTATTTGTTTAGAGTTACTTGCTTAGATCTCACTCCCTGAGCGTGCTTGGTTGGTACATCCCTGGCTCCTC
>JBBMHQ010075876.1:0-12292 GCA_037834295.1 Postelsia palmaeformis
ATTTATTTACCTCTTCCCTTGTGAACTCTCTCTGTAACCCTTCCGAACCACTGTCTTCCCTTTCTGATGCATCTACGTTCGCCCCTGCTCACGCGTTGACTTCCTTCTCGAATTTTGCGTCGAACGTTTCGTTGGCTGTGGGTGTTCCTAGCGTACGGTAATGCTCTACTAGTGCTTCCCTTTTTCCCTTCGAACTACTAAACATTTTACCGTTCTGTGCTCTCAAGGTAGCTATTCCCGTGTCTGCCTCTCATGCTTGTTTGCCCACTATCCCTTCATCCCCAGCCACATCCGCTTCATCCCGTCCTCGAAGTCTTCATTCGTTTTATTCACTACGTCTTTCCGTATCCCTTTCTTCTTCATATCTGCCATCTCTTTTACTTTATTTCTAGCTATATCATATTCCGCCTATCCTGTCGTAGTTCTACTCGATGTATACCTTGCGTGGGGGGGGGGGGGGTACTCATGCCATGTTCGGTCGTAGTCGATTACCATAGACGCTTGCATCCCTACAATGTCGGGACGGGGCACGTCGGGTTTTCATCAACCAGACATATATTGCTTGCACCAAACGCAAAGCGCCGTGAGGTGTTCGGCGAGTCGCATGAAGGGTAGGCTGGTTCCTACTAAGAATCGCTTGTGAGGCGAACTTTTTCAATGGGGGCACCAGGTACATTCTGTATGTTTATCTCGCGGTCAAAATGAATCTCGGGGCTTGGATCAACTGGTATATTGTGGGTACTTGTTGTTACGCAGCGCTCCAACTCTCAACTATGAGAACGGCTGGTATAGAGTGTGATTCGTACAACTAACAATAATGCCGCATACTCGGGTGCGAGAGTCGGCTGCATCCAATTTTAGGCCGTGCGAGCGTGACGATAGTGCTGAGTACGTTGGTTTACTTTCCTTTCTACCGCGCGACAAATACCGAGGCGATTGCCGTACGTGGTGGGGAGCGGGGGGGGGGTCGGGGCGCGGCGGGGGGGACTATACTGTATGACACCCCGAAATCTACGTCGCGACGAAATAAGGGTTTCTTAGGACTGCACTCACGCTGCGGGGACACATGATATTACTTGATATAAGTGTGGGATTTAAGTTACTGTACACTACAATACTAAAAGGGTTAAATACCAAGAGTAAGTGCGCAGAAAGATTGAACACTTGAAGAGATGGAACTGAAGAGGTACCCGCGTCACAACTAACGGTGCCCACATCGGCGCACTTCACCTCTGCACCAGAAAACCCCTCCGTACGCCGGGCTAACTCCTCACGATCCACGTCCCCCGAACAGGGCACCTTCGCCAGAGACAGCCGCAGGATTTCTCTTCGGGAAGGCGTGTCCGGGGGGGGGACGTAGACAAGTCGATCCAGTCGTCCGGGTCGGAGCAGCGCGGGGTCGATGACGTCGGGGCGATTGGTCGCTGCCACAACAACCAAGCGTTTCACCGGCTGGATACCATCGAGCTCCGTCAGCAGCTGCCATGGTGCGCGGGGACATAAAATTGCCAGATATCACGCTACAACAGATTAGCTGCATGTGTCGAAGCTCATTGGCTCAGGTTGCGCCGCGTGTATTTGTGGGACGGTATTTATCAGGTATTTCCGAATACGGCTCTTGGCTGGGTATCGACCTAACTTCTTCGTCCGCCTGTTCCTGTGATGGAGACATGCTTCGTCTATCTACACTACCGTATACATCATACCGACAACACGCCGCTGCGCAAGCGATTGGGATGGGTACTTGAGCGCTTGCTGAGACATGGCAGCAATCTTTCACATATTCGAAACACAGCACTTGAAATTGAGTTAGTTTGCATGGCGTACGAGTATATACGTGCCCTATCCGGACTATTTTTGCCGGAACTATTTTGCGGTTCTTGGGACACCGGCATCAGTGCCGCATCGAAAAACAGGCGACGCAGCAACAGAGAGGCAGAGGAATGCGGTGCAATAACCACGCTTAGCCGTGTGCATCCCTTGGACTGGTAAATCGGGCGTCCATAAGAGTTATATACTAGTATACAAGTATGCGCGCTTGATTGTGTGTACCCCCGAAGACTGCGCGACCGGGCATCCCTCATCTTGCTAATGCCACAGCCGACGTCCCTCAACCTCCACCCAGCCTGACACCCCATCATCCCGCCCAACAAGCACCCACCCAGCCACCCACCCATCCCTCCACCCGCTCATACCTGTGTCAAAACTCGTTCCGTGGCGCCCGCTCCCCCTTCTCCACCCCCGCCCCGCTTGCACGCGAGGGCGTCCACCTCGTCGAAGAATATTATGGTCGGCGCCGCAGCTCGAGCCCTCTTAAAGAGCGCCTGCATCGCGCGCTCGGATTCTCCCAGCCACTTGCTTAGCAGTTCCGGGCCTAAAGACGGTCACAGGGTGTGAGATATTTTCAGGGTGCGAGCCACTTACAGGGCGGATGTAGGGTCGATGGGATAAGGGACGATGGAAGGGAGGAGCCCGGCCGGCCGGACGGGACGGGACGCTTAGCCGCGTCCCACGTACCGCCCGTAACCGCATGGATTTTTCCCCACAAGTCTGCGCAAGCACCAAGAGGCTATGTTCCCCCTGAGGGAGTCCCAACGGTCGGATACGACGGTGACGCGGGCTGCGGACAGGCTGCTCGGTTTTCGGTACGACCGAGACAACGTTGGCTGCCTTAAGCTATGTACGACATGAAGCGATCAGCATGAAATCTATATAGGAGAGGCGCACGAAGAAACAGCGGTGCTTTTGGCACTCGAGAGGGGGGGGGGGGGGGGGGACCTTCCCGGCGGTAGTTAACCTGCTTCAAAAAGACGGACACGTTTCCTTCACCTCTTGACTGCCCACGACGGAACCACTAACCGACAAGGCGACGACGATGATGCGGTCGCCAAAAACGGGCAGCAAAAAATCGATTGGTTGAACCCTGTATCTCTCCCATTCGTGTGCACGACACGTACAGAATAAAGTGAACCGCTCGTCTTGCTCACCTTTTACCGCGAGGAAATTCATTCCCGATTCCGTCGCCAGCGCCCGGGCCATTAGCGTCTTGCTGCAACCCGGGGGGCCGTACAACAATACTCCCCTGGGCGGCGACATCCCCATTCTCTGGAATGCCTCGGGGTGCCGCAGGGGCCACTCGACGACTTCTCGCAAGCTCTGCTTTACGCCCTCCATCCCGCCGATGTCTCCCCACTTCACGCTGGGCACCTCCACCGCCACCTCTCTCAATCCGCTCGGAGACACCAACGGCAGCGCCGCCAAAAAATCGGCCGGGGTGAGAGTCGGCAAGCCCTTCCGACCCACTCCACTCGGCCTCCCTATTCTCGCTGCGGCAAAACTGCCCTCGTTTCCACCTCTCTCCTCCTCCTCCTCCTCCTCCTCCTCCTCCTCCTCCTCGTCCTCCTCTCCCACGCCGTCGCCACCGCCGCCCAATAGAGCCCCCCACCCGCCACGAGTCCTCCTCAGCGCCTGCAGAGCGGCTTCCTTGACCAAGAGCTGGAGGTCGGCGCCCACAAAACCGTGGGTACGCGCGGCAATCTCCCTCGCACCCCCTACAAGACCCTTGTCATTATGCTAGTCATCGCCGGTTGACGCGTTGGCGGCGGCAGCGGCACCCATGGCGTGGGGCACCCCGTGCAGCAAAACTCTGAGAATCTCGGCCCGGCCGGCGGCATCGGGAACGCCGACCTCAACCTCGCTTTGAAATCGCCGACCGACAGACGGGAAGGCAAATACGACGACCAGAATTGCCGAAACAAATTGAAAGTCACAGGCAAGCAAAGGAAGACGGAGGAAAGCAGTCAGTCGGTTGGCGGGGTACCAAGGTTGTCCGACGTTTTCTAAATAAATGCCTTGCACATCTCCAATGGAGTATATCGGGGGGGGGGAGGGGGACTCCTAACTAGGGAGAGGTGGTAGCAACACCGGTGCGTTCCGGGAAACGTCTGCTCATACCGCGGTGGGCTGCACACGTCGATAGGATGGCATAAAAACAACACTGTTTCGCAAGCCTTGGCAGGGGCCTCGGCCGTTTTTGACCGAAGGGCATGCAGCATGCAGGGATGATCGGGAAACACGGTCTGATCGGGGACGGACGTCTACAAAAGGAATAAATTACCTATCCAACCTGCCGGGTCTTCGCAGAGCAGGGTCCAGCGCTTGAGGCCTATTAGTGCACGCGATCACAACCACCTGGAGGGTAAACAACCGGGTCAGACGCGAGTCGAACAAAGCACAGTTAGGAACATGAAAAAACTGAAGCGCACAAAAAACAACCGCAGCAAAACGAAATAAAAAACAAAAAGAGGTCTCGAGGTTCGCGCGCCCCCCGCGCGAGCGAGGGCGATGAGATTGAACCAACCTCTACGCAGTGCTTGTTGACATCAACACCGCACTCCACTGGGCACCCGATGCGTAACAGGCAGGCTTCAGCCGGGACCGTTCGTCCGTCCGACGGGGCCAAACGATCCCGTTTCCAGCGTGTCACGTCGCGCCATCGCCGTTCACGCAAACGAGCACAACACCAAAGGCTCTTATACTGGGTATTCGAGTTCAACTTTGCTCTTACAGCAAAAAACAATAATAAATATGGAGTCAGAGGCAGCGCGGAGCAAAAGACTGAGGAGCGCCTGGGTTGCACGATCGTCCCGTGGCGTAATGGCTGTTACCCGCAGCCCATTTTGATCACGTTGAAAAAAAACGATGACAACAGAATCGGAATCAACCCTCGACGGCCTAACCACCGTACCAAACACACCACCGAAAACCATCCAACCTACCAGCCGAACGCACCAACCATTCTGGAACAACCCACGTATGTGCATACCTATGTTCACGTGTTTTGAAACTAAGGCTTATTTCCCCCCATCTGCCTGGGGATTGAACAAAAATAACATAGAAATCAACCACACGGGGCACGAAACAAAAGCGTAACATACATCAGAACGAATCAAGCACTACACCGACCGAATCAACCATACCAAAACTAAACCAACAACTCTGTCGACCTGTTCCTGAGCGTCTATCCCGTCCAACAGGGCCAACATCGTCGAGACCACCCTGCGCTGCGCCTCACTGCCAGCCTGGTCTCGCCGAGGGCACAGCGTGTCCACTTCGTCAAACACGATTAGACACGGTGCGTTCTCCGAGGCCTCCGCGAACGTCTGTCGAAGCGCGCCCTCGCTCTCTCCCACGAACCTAGGGCAGTTGTGAGTCAGGATACGCCGAACGAGATGACCCCCACAAAAAGTGCATGAGGTCCTGCTGCTATGGCGAAATAATAGGCCTCAGGTGATTTGGCGCACGAGAACATAGAGTGATACCCGCATTCCAGCACTGGCTACAGTCATCATTGACGAGGTACGGAGTTCAAGCATAACGGGGAGCCATAGTAAATAGGACCAAATAGTGTAGGTAAAAATTGCGATATATCTAGGATTTTGTGTGTACCGTAGGTCCTATTAACTATGGCCCCCCGTAATAGATGGCGTTGGCGGGGAAATCCTTGAAAATAAAACATGGCAACGGTCAAGTCTTTGCCCTTTATACAACCCTCGCGGCGAATCAATCCACAACATAAACCTCACAGCAAATCAGTCAGGACTACCAGTGCATCAGCCTCTGGTCGGTATAGAGCAGAGCCTCAACCGCGTAGAAAATCAGTCCTTGGACAAAATTTCGCAGTTTTTCCCACACATCTTGTCGTAAAACACTCACCTCGACATTACCTCGGACCCGTTGACAACGATCACGTGGCACCCGCAAGCCTTGGCCGCTGCCCTCGCCAGGGTAGTTTTCCCGGTTCCTGGTGGCCCGTGCAGCAGCACCCCCCTGGGTGGGCGCAGCCCGTACCTGCGGAGGACTTCGGGAGACCTCAGAGGAAGCTCTATAGCCTCTCTGAGCTGCTGGATTTGGGAGGAAAGACCTCCCACAGTTTCCCAATCTTCGCCGTCCCCTTGCGCGCCTTCCCGGTTGCGCCGAAAACCCGCAAAGCCGCCCGTTCCGGCAGTTTCTCTCTGGGAGCTTTCCTCTGGCGCAGCGCCGTTACTAGCCGGTGGAGCGTCAGCGCCCGAAACATCTATTGTCGTGTCCGGGTTGATAAGCCAGAGCGTCTCGCCGTTTCCCCACCTCCTTATCCCAGCTTCATCGCTGCCACAGCCTGGAGTTCCTCCAACACGATGGAATTCTGCCGACGGGGTTCGGGGTGGAGCTCCAGCCTTGCCGTCGGCCGGAGTCGAGGGCTGTCTCGAAAAGGGCGAAGCAGGAGTGGACGCTAACGTTCCCGATTCTCCCCGCCGTCTATCCCTTCCGGCATCTCCTCCTGCAGCTGCGGAGCGGAGCGAGGAGCTTGGCCCGTACTTCTTCTCGAGCTTGGCGAAAAGTTCTCCTTCGCGGCCCAAGTACTTGGCGAGAATGCCGTCGATGCCGTCCAGTTTTTCGGGGTTGTGCTCTCGGTAAAACGCCTCCAGCCTGGCACGCGCCGCCCTATTCGTATTCTGTGCGTTGCCGACAAATCTAGCCGCTGCTCCTGGTGGTGCTGCTGCTGCTCCTGGTACTGCTGTTGGCGCTGCCCCTTTCCCGTCACTCAGGTTAGCCGCCGAGGACGGCCCCTTCACTGTTTCGTTGGCACCATTGTCCTCCAGTGCCGAAGTACTACCTCCGTCTGTCTGGCGGGGCGGCGACAGCGGCGGCAGCGCATTTTTCTCCGAATTTTCCCCCGCGGGCGAAGGGGATGCCAACGACAAACATGTCGCCCTAGCCACTACCGCTGTCGCCACCACCGGCGACTCCGATATTGACAGTATCGCCAAGGGTGCCACGAGAGAGTCGCCGTCTCTACCCTTCTCCCGTCTCTGCGTGGCCCCACCCCCCGCGACCAACGGCGTGGCTTGAGTCGCCACCTTCGACGTGGCGGAATCAAGATACCCACACCGGGGAGGCCGGAACCTCGCAACTCGAAAGGAATGGGGCACGCCCTCGAACGACACTAGCAGCTGGTCGCCTTCCCGCGCGTGGACGCCGTGCGCGCAAAACCCCGCCGCCCGGTGTAGCAGCGCCCTCCTGCCCGGGGTAAACCCTGCCAGGTACGCGTGTGGCGACGCCTGCAGCGTGCCGCGCCCCCCAGGGGACCCAGCGTCCAAGACGAGCTCTACAGCACTCGCAACCAAGACGGTGACGGATGTGTCCAACAACCTGCGTACCCGAACGCGAGCTCCGTCTTCGCAGTACAGGCTCACGGCGGAGGCGGAGGCTAAGCCGACGCCGCCCGGGCGCAGCGCGGCGGAGGGGATAGGGGATAGTCGGCCAGCGATGAGTCGGTGCGGGCCGGCGAGGACGGCAACGGTCTCTCTCGCCTTGAACCCGCTCTTGCGGAAGTCTTCTTCCGTGAGGGCGATTATGCGGCCGCCTGCGTGGTAGGAGTGGCGGGCGTACGGATGTCGGGGTGTCGGTAAAAGAGTTTGGGGTGAAGTTGTAGCGATATACGGAATAACATTAGTAGGCACGTGTGCGACGTGGTTCGAGATGTGCGGTATCTCGACCGGAGCAAAGGTAAGCTAGCTGTCAGGGAAAAATGCAGTAGAGGATGCCAACGAGACGCGGCAGCGCCGTGTCTGATATCTGGTACCAGGTACGATATATCTCGGGGGCTTGTTGGGCCATCACGCTACAGCGCAAACAGGAAACTGTTTGAACCGCGCTTGTAACGCTGCACGTTGCACCTCGAAAAACTTGATATTGCACGAGTACTACAGGAGTGAATCGAGATGTACTTCCCGTCGAGTAAGTCACCGCAGCTAGTGGGTCAAGCACAAGAGCGCGCCGATGTCTTCCGGCATTGCGCCCTGCTGTACCAGTCCGTTAGAGTGCTTGGTCGCACCCTTCCCACAACAGGACTCCTGCTATATGTAGAGTTGCGATGCGATAATCATGTTCTGGCATGGGTAGCACAGAGGCTCCTGGTCACTGCTGACTTCCCCAGGTAGCTGGCAAGGAACACCAAAACACGAGGAGGACACGAGCACACTTGCAACCACCTAGCGAGCATACACGCAATCACCTCCTTCCCTGCTGGCGGCGGTGCCCAGAGTTGAGGAGGCTAGCACTTTGACCCTCGAAGGCCATCCTCCGGCAGCCTCGTGCTGCTCCAGCCGACGCGGGCTGTTTGCGGCGATGACGACAGAAGCGGACGCGCCACTCCCCCTTCGTCCCTTGCTAGTACCCATGTGTGGAGGGTGTCTCTCTTTTGTGAGTCACAACACAGGCTAACGCGCGTAAGTGGCAGCAGCTTAGCGTGTCCTATGATCCGATCTAACGAAGGAAAGGGTTTCCATCTTTGTTACGAGCATTACGGTTCTCGTTTCTTTCTCATATTCTTTGCAGAAAAGTTCTCGAGAACCCTTGGTCGTCTCGAACAACGCGCAACAGCCCATCGGAATCAGGGTGGACCCTCGACACAAGGAGCCCCTTCATTTCCTCAGGGCCCCCCACCAATAACTCGTGTAACGCTGAAAGGCACCGCTGTGTTCAGTATTGTCAAAGATGGACTTCCTCAACCTCGACTCAAGGTGCGCTAGTACGAGCAGCAGTAGTAGTAGCAGCAGCAGCAAGGTGCGCGAACAGCAGTAGTAGTAGCAGCAGCAGCCTACAGGAGCGCGGTTCGCTTCGCCCGCCTTGATGACAATTGGAGGTTTTGGGTCCTTCTCGGGTCAAGCTCATGCCGCTCTCGGGGTGGTTGGTTCCAGAGAGCGCCGAGACGTGTCGGCAACTGCCTGTAACAACACCCGGCTGAATTTCACTTCAGGACACCAGCATAGCTATTATTTATGGCAGCTTTTTTCGCGCTCGCACTCGTGCCCACTTTGCCCTCGGAAACTTGAAACCGCAGGAACAGCAAGCTACAGAAAGAGCAGCAAAAACGTCGAGATGCCGCCAAATTACGAATTCAGAGAGAAAAACGGTCGAAGGAAGCCGCTGCGAGAGATCAGGCCAAGATTGAGGAGCAGATCAGGGCAAGGAAGCTCGAGCAGCGCCGTAAAGAAGAGGAGGTGGGTTTATCTTTCGGATTATATTGTCGTTGCTGCTGCTGCTGCTGCTGTTGTTGTTCTCCTCGTTTTCGTTTGTTTCCTCGCTTTTTTTTCCCGACGGTGCTCGTCGAAAATCGACCCGAGATGGCTGTTGCTCAAGTTGGCCACTCCAGCTCTGATGACGCTTCGCCGTGCGTCGTCGAGCGTTGTCTTGTCTTGTCTTGCCGTTCTGGGATGCGGCACGTGCAGCACAATCTTCAATCTTGGGTTCTGGGGCACGAATATATCACTCTATGATAGCCGTTCGAGTAGTTACGACGACTTGAGAGTATCGACCATGGCTCTCTCTCTTTACGAGTCTACTTGGTTGGTACTGGTACGTGAGCGTTTTCTGACGGTGCTGAAGGGCGCAGCGGCAGCTGTGGCAGCTTATATCATAGCGTCGGCACCGCTGCTCTACTCATTATCGCTTCACACGGAACACCGTGCTTACGGCGATCTCGACGTTTGACTTGAATATCGACGACCCATTGACCGCGACGCAAGTCGACGAGGGAAGAAAGTGCTGAAATCTTCTCGCAATAAAAATGCAAGGCACGTACCGTAGTGGGGAGGAGGGAGAAGAGCCTACTTAGTGACCCCAGATCTGAGTTACGACTGAAGAGGGAGAGAGAGAAGAAGGGCGAAGATAATGAATGGGATGAAAAATAAATAAGTAAATGACCGCGGTGACCTCATACGCCGTGCTGCTGCCCTGCAGTTGAAATTAAAGTACACAAACTATCGCTGTAGCGCCCAGGCGCGAGTCATTTCGCTTATATTCGTGCATGCCCATGCCGCGACACCGGGAGCTTGGTACCAAGCAGGCGCAGAACGCGCCGAAGCACCGTTTCGCCGGCACATGTCACGTTGTGCTTCTGCGCCATTCTTCATCTTCTCGGAGATTGTCTGGTTGTGACTACTGATGCATCAGTTTTTATCGGGTTTGATAGGCGTGGTGCTCCGGGTCAAACCTCGGAGCGTTATACGCCAATGGCACGGCCTGCTCGAGTGAGCGAGAAACATGTTCCCGGTTCGCTCAACTCCCTTCGAAGATTCGTTGCTGAGTCTCTTCAATTTCCCCCCCGAGGTAGTTACTTGAGGGGGGGCTGTCTTGATTGTTACGTACTCGCAGCGACTCGGTTGCCCATCCTTAGCGACTGATTTCATCTCAATCTGCCACATACATACATACATACTTCGCACCTACTTCGTACTAGTTTAACAATGTTTCATGTCTTTATCGGTTTTTCGCACAACTCCTGCGCGTACCTGTCGCTAGGTGAGGAAGCAAGAGGAGGCAGACCAAATCCGCACCGCCGGCGTGAGCTACAAAGAGTCTCTCCTCGCGGTAGTCGCGGATGGGGAAGGGGATAAATTGCTCCTGCCGCCCTCCGCCCTGGAGTCCCTCCCTCGCCAGGACGCGGTCAGCATGGGCCCCATGCTCTTCGAGCTGACCTGGACCAAACCGGCCCAGCGGACAGGAGAGCAGAGCGAAAGCGTCAGTCGAACAACCCACGCTGGGGTGTTGGAGTTCGTGGCGGACGAGGGCACCATCGGGCTACCGAGAAAAGTGGTGCTGAGTCTCCTGGGGGCGACGGCGCAACAGGTGCCGGTTGGAAAAACCGTGGAGAGAGAGGGCCCGTTACATCATCGCCAAGCCGATCGACCGGCGACAGATCAGGGAGGATCAGGAAGCGATGCAGACGGAGGAGGAGGAGGAGGTGACGAGCAAAGCGCGGCAGCGAGGCCGGCTGTGGAGGGGCTCGGGCATGTCGTGGTGCGGTACGTGCGCCTTGCCAAGGCCACCTTCGCGAGGGTGGTGCCCGAGACGGTGGGACTGTCGCAGGTGTCTGAGCTGAGGGCGATGTTGGAGCACAACATGCGAAATCATGCGACGCTCACCGTGGGGGATCACCTGAGCGTCTGGCGACGCGGCAAAGAGTTCAGCCTGAAGGTAAGGGTGATATCCCCGCGGGGCGTACCGTCGGTATACATTAGCAAAACGGCGCGTAGCTTTTTTTTTTTTTGGCGTCGTTTGCCTCCTACCCGGGATGATCTGCGGAATTTTCTCAGTGGTGACAGTCAAGTATAGAGCCGCCTGTGCTTCCACCGCTGAGTTTCTCCGGGGATCCCCTTAAGTGTTTGCCTCGGCATCGTGAGCTCGCTTGTCCCCCCGCTTGCATCGCCCGGTGGAAAAGCCGCTTGGTGTTTTTTTTTTTGCCTCTCGGACGCCCCAACCGATGCGAACTGCCGCATGGCAGGACTGTAGGAGTAGCGCGTTTAATGGTTGCAATGCTCGCACGCAAATTAGCGCCCGCCTCGTTTTTTGTTGCCCCCACTGGGTCTGCAGAGCGAGAAAAATGACGAAAACCAGAAGCACGATTGGAATGTAGCGTCGGGCACACGGAGCAGGGAGTACTTTAGGGGATAGGAAATGCTTCTTTCGAGCATAGGGTGAGGGTTTTGGGATCATGTTACTGCCCGGACTATGTGCAAGAAGCTATACGCGCTGCGCGCTCAAACTGGACGGTGGATAACACCAAAGTTCTGTTTTTTTGTGGTGGCAATATGTCCGTGGGGTCTCGATGAGGTTGAGCAGCCTCTTTCTGATGATACGGGTCTTATTTTTTTGTGTCGCGCAGCCTGCGTACCGTGCAAGTAGCTCTCGTCGAGCTTTGTTTTTGGTTTCGAAACTCTGTGACATGCTGCGTATCGTATTAATCCGTTTTATTGACGCGGACTTGCCCCCCGCCCGCCCCCTCCCTCCAAAAGGTGGTGGAGCTCCGTCCGGAGCCGCAGGCAACGGTGATCGATACGGACATGGAAATAGAGCTGGACCTACCCGAAGAGGCGAAAGAGAAGCTCGAGGAGAAAAGCGCACAAGACCGAGCAAAGACCATGCGCGCGCACATGGGTGGCCCGACATCCTCGGGTCAAAGCGTATCCCTGCCCGGGCACGCGGAAGCAGGAGGGGACGTCGTGCTGGGGGGGGGCAGGACGTTAGCGGGCGGCAGCAGTGGCGGCAGCAGTGGAAGCGGCAGCGGCATGGCATCTCCGATGGATGAAAGCGACGATGATTTGGACCTCGATTCTGACGACGAGGATTCCGTAGGGCCCAAGAATACTTTCGACCCCGAAAAGCACCGCCTGACCAAGCTCCAAGAACTCCCCTATGAGCCCGACCGACTAGAAGATGGGGTGTTCACGTGCCAGCTGCGGACTTCCCA
>JBBMHQ010075887.1:0-12289 GCA_037834295.1 Postelsia palmaeformis
CACAACACACGGGCGTGGATTCGTCAGAGCCATCACACAGGCACATACAACGTACACGTCACGCACGGAACGGTGTGGACGCTTCCCATGCAAGCACCAGTGCGGGGCATCAGCACACACATGATCGACAGCTAACAAGCAACGCCGCAGTCCCTTTTGATAGCGCGACGACTAACAAGCAACGCCGCAGAGAGGTGAAGAACCCCATCGACGACGCTAGGGCGCATATATTATAAAGAAAACAAGACGAAACGAAACAAAAAGTCAGATGTGAAGAGATCGAAGCTCTCCTCGAAACCCATCTTTGCGAGCTTGGTGTGGTGCTACGTCATAGTATTTCGATCAAAGCACGCTAATGGGTTGTCCAGGCTTTAGGGTGTACTACAAAATCTGACAGTTTATACTCGTACAAAATCTGACAGTTATCGTAAGCAAGTGAATTTCACCTTGAAAAGCGTTGAGCTCGCACAATGGTTGGTGATATTTCTTAATGAGGGTGAAAAAAGGGTGCCGAATAAATTTCGAACTTGAATTTTTGTGTCGGGAAGACTCTCGACATCTCGACCAGATATCTCCGAAAACAACTCGTTCGGTATTGTCAGCCTTACCGAATACAGCTCGTTCGGGACAACAAAACGAGCAACAACGATCGCACCCCTCAGCGAACTCAACCCTATTCACGTGATATTATATATTATTAACCATGTTAGCACTGCAGTCCCGTCTTGGGGACAAGAGACTCTAATTCCAAGTAGTTTGCCACCGAAACAGGACTGTAGTCCTAAGGGCCCATCTTAACAGGGAATTTAGTTGGAAATAAAATAATATTCCGATCTTTTCTTGTTGACAACTAGTGCACCTTTTCCCATAGGACCCACACACGTGTGCTTTCGAAATCAAATTGAAATTAATTGAAACTAAAGAAATATTTCCAACTTAAGTTGCCCGTTAAGATGGGCCCTAACAGTGCTAAGACGGTGAAGCAGCGTGTCCTACTGCTGCTGTAGTTTTTACCCCCTTTCTCGACTGCGTCTACATTCCGAGGACACACCACTTGCAGTTCGAGTTGAATGCGATATGTTTTACACAGCGGAGAGATAACGATCTAAAGGTAGACATATCCCCCATGGAGATCCTCTTGACCTTATCTCCGCCGTCATACGACGTAGTGCATGAGCTGCTGTATCATACAGAAACCCACCCACCCGACCAAAAAGCGTGAGCAAATAGCCGTGTCATGTAGATCCCACCCTCCTGTCCGAACACAGCAGTGGTTCACCTACAGCAGTACCGGTTGACCGCATATACGAGTATAGTGCCCGTGGAATCGCTTGGCACATGTGGGAATCACCATTACGGCAGCGTGCGGAGTAGTGGTGCCGGGTACCGCTATAGTGCCGGTATTATTAACTGGTGCATACCATACCATACCATACCATACCATACCATTCCGGCACTATACAGGGGCCACTGCTGCTGTACGACCATATAGTTTATATTCGCCGATACGAGATGTTGTGCAATGGCCGTGTCATACAGACTCCACCCGGGCAATATAACCTACTGTAGTCTGGGTGGGCACTGGGACAGTACGTTCTGACAGTACAGTAGTAATCTACTGCCAGCAGTAGTCTACTGATTGACCTGGCCAGCATACTCGCCACAGGTAGCTTTATCTTACGTACGCCCAAGATACACGCCATAATATAGTGCGGAAATCCACTCAATGCGTCTCTAGACAGGAGTAACAGTATACTACTGCAATCCAGTATACTGATTGATTTTGATGACAGTATAATCGCTACTGACTGAGCCAGCCAGTGCCCAGCCCCATCAAATGGGGATCTGCTCTGTCCGATCCGAGCAAAATCTCAGGGCTGTTCACGGATGAGGCTAAACCTCGCGGGTCAGGTCGAGTCGGTTTGGGTCGGGCCGGGTCAGGGTGACCTGACCCAACCCGTTGAAGCTTTTGACACTACCTGACTCGACCGATGGACTTTGAAGACCTTCTGGCCCGACCCGCGGGCCTCCGGTCATGTCCTATGTAGAACTCTGAAAGATCACCACTCTTGACGGAAATATAAGGATCGTTTAGACGTTAATACGAATACCAATCAGTTCTTGAATTTTCGTCCAAATTCGTACACCAAAACGATTAAACTATTGCCACCTATCGCGGACGTCAACATTATCAACAATTACAACCATAACAAAACGGGCGAGGCAGCACAATCAAATCATTTTATATCTGAACGAAACGCGAGAA
This sequence comes from Postelsia palmaeformis, assembly GCA_037834295.1. Lineage (NCBI taxonomy): Eukaryota > Phaeophyceae > Laminariales > Laminariaceae > Postelsia > Postelsia palmaeformis. The sequence continues at coordinate 2,267 of JBBMHQ010075887.1, forward strand.
ACTCAAACTTACCGTATTCCTGACGCCGGGAACGAGTCCCTCTTTCCGCTGCCGACGCCTCCGTCTCCCATCGAACGCCTTGCCTTCGGAGTTTTGGGGGGACCCATCGTTGAAAAAGGAGCAGCAGCAGCGGCAGCAGCAGCGGCCACAGAGGCAGCCGCCGCCGCAGCTTCCTATTGACAGCAGCGGCGATAAAAACAAAAATCACGAGAAGGGGGGCTGGGGGATTAGGGTTCTCTCTTTCCGTTCGAACGAGAACCAGATGGGGGGGGAGGTAGGGAGAGAGAGGGGAAGGGAAGGGGGGGAGGCGGGAGGGAGGAGCGGAGGAAAAAAGAGATACTAAAACAAAAAAAACGGCACCGAATGCCAAAGCGAGCAAAGACACCAACATCAACAGCAACAACATAAATACAAACCATGATAACATGCTCCCGACTCTTGAACGTACCATCACCGCACTCCCTCCAGTATCATGAGTCTACAGCGGTTGACGCATGGTTGTCACGGGCGTGGTTGTAACGGCAACCACGACAACCACCATCACCATGACCGCGATCATGACCATAGCTCTATTAATAGCAATGACAATCATCATCACCGTGATCACAACCGTTACGACAAATCGATCATAACCACCACCATAAAATATCCCCGTGGCGATCAAAACGGACTCCACTGCTATCACCACGACTACCATCCCAACAACCACAACTCTGATTATGACCACGACAACGATCACCACCAAAAGGGAGCAACGGTGTTTTCACAGGAGACGGCGCGATTTGACCCCTTGTCTAGCCGCCTACTCCTCCTATTACGGGGCACTATAGTAAATAGGACTAAATATTTTCAGTAAAGATAGGCAAATATATAGTTTTTTCTGTGTAACTTATGTCCTGTTAACTTTGGCCCCCCGTGAAAAAACAAGCAAAATAAAACAAAAAATAGGCCCGGACGCGCGCACAACCGGCCTCCTCCTCTATATCATACTTGACCACCACCTTAACAGCGCCATGCCAGCCCCTGCACTGAAATCAATATATGAAAGGCAAGAAGACGGATTGACGCGCCGCAAGGCCGGTCTCCTACATCGTAATGCTCGTAGCACCTTTGACCACTGTCACCACATAAACATATGAGCATGGCGATACCAATCTCACCTTGGCTTTCTGCCTCCTTTCCTGCTCCTCCTTCTGGAAGCGGCGGAGATCATAGTCAATCTCTTCCACAAGGCCGGCCTCAGACTGCAGCACAGCCTTCACGTCCTCCTTGTGATTCCTGCCGTAATACAAAAAACAAAATCGGGCAACTGGTAAACACAACTATGGCAGTACCACTACTACAGGTAAACATAGGGGGACACCAGCATGTGGTTTTTCGGCCGATCATGGCTTCCACATACTACGCCTCTCCGTATCAACAATTTCCAACACACCTGGTATCAGACAAAAAAAACCCGTCAAAACGACGAGCCGGTGGCTGCAATTTGAAGTTTACGGTGTACCAGCCATTATTGGGCCAATAAATGAAGATATCAAGCACAACAACATAGCAGCAGTATCACCAACAGCAGTAACATGGAGGTGCGCTATCGTACTCGACGTAGAGCATACACCAGAACTACAGTAGCTCAAACTACACCATTGTTTGCACTTCTAAAACGAGTACGCACCTGATATAACACCTAACACCACCGAAAAACAAAAAAATGAACCCTCGACGCACAACTTTCACCAGCAGCAACACAGTACATCCGACCGAGCGATCGTACCCATTACCCACCCGCGCAGCTCCCCGCAGTCAAACACAAGTAAGCGTCATATTAACAACAACACCATCAACACGGGGTCCAACAGCAGTATGCTTGACGTATAACACATGCCAGCACTGCAGCAGTTCAAACCAGCCATTGTGCGTTTGGTCGGAGGCCCTTATTCCACCGTTCAGCAGAGATATATGTAGGATGTACACAGCTTTTTATCTAATTATCTCGGTGTGACAAAAAAAAAACAGGTACAGCAGTAGTGGTCCTTCCATGGAGCCCGTTGAGTAGTACCGGTTTTTCGCTTAGACAGTGCCTGTGGGAGCGTTCGGCACAGGTGGGACTAACCAGCGCGGCAGTGTGAAGAATATTAGTACCGGTCACCACTACAGTGCCGGTATTGTTGCCTCGTATATGACACCTGTATACCGGCACTATACCGGCTACCGGCACTATACCGGCTACAGGCACTATACAGGGACCGAAATTACTTCTGTATGTTACACTGGCAACCGACATACTTCGTACTCGTAGGCTAAAAAAACAAACGCGGAAGGATGGCTTCCGTTGCCCACCTAAACAGCTCCCCGAAGTAGAACATGAGTTCCCTGAGAAGCGGCGAGTGCGCCCTTTCCAACACGTGCTTAAGGCCCGTTAGCACTGGCACTACCGTCTCCATCAGGTGCTTCAAGGCCACCTTAACATTGGAAACCCAGTAATAAAATCAAGTCAATGGGAGAGAGGACGAAATGAGCGAAACATGAAGGGGTGGCGAACGAACAAGAATAAAATGGGAGCTCATGCCAGCATCTGAGCTCTTTGAACTATTGTCAGCACCGGCACCACCGTCTCCCATCAGATATTTTAACGCCACCGTACCATTGAAACCCCATAACGCATCAAGGTAGTGGGAAAAGGGACAAAAATACCGAGCAGAAAGAGGTGGCAAACAATAAAACTTGACCGGCATACAAAAGCCGGCTACGGTGGTGCTACCATAAGGGCCCATCTCAACGGGGAACTTAAGGTGGGAAAATATTTATATTCCGATTTATTTTTCGACTGACAACTAGTACGCCGTTCCCCCTTAGGACCCAAACACGTTTTTTTTTCAAAATCGAATTAAAATTCAGTGAAATTCAACTTTTATTTCCAACTAAAGTTCCTCGTTAAGATGGGCCGTAAGGCAGCATCCAAATTACAGTCAGCACTGGCACGACCGTCTCCTATCAGCTTCAAGGCCACCATACCATGGAAAGCCCATTTCAGTGGGGGCCCCGACCTTAAGAGAGCCCAACTCGGCCGGACCCACTTGCACACAAGGGTGTCTATATTTCGCACCGTGTAGAAGAGAGAACTGTCTGACCACACCTCTCTAAAAATAGGGGGTACGATATCCACTGCAAACGAATCAAATCACTGGGAGGAAGGAGACCACGAACGAGCCGGAAATGTGGCGGATCATACAAATTATTTAAATCATACAAATCGTTGTGCGGTTACCCTAATAATTGTTATTCTTCCTTGGGATTTTTTTATGAGTGATCAACCTCGACCGCTATGCTGCCCCATGACCGTTGGTAAAATCAAGAACCGTAGAGAGGGTTGAGTTGGCAAAGGAGTGCGATAGTTTTGCAGCGCCCGATTTTTCCAGAAGGGGGGGGGGAAGGTTTCGCCAACACAGAGCAACGAGGCGTTTTCGGAAAGATCTGATGGTCAAGAGAGAGACCTTCCGAAGAAGGAAAATATTAGTAGGGATCGGGCATCGATCTGATAATAATCTGCAGCTTGTTGTTGAAGAGAGTAGGCGTTATGAAAATATTATTTAGCTGATCACGTATCGGTAGTGCGTAGCTCACTCTGACAGCAGCAGCTGGCATCGTTTTGGTTGATCGCGCTTGTGGGAGTACCAAGTGGACACCGCACGGACGGAACGGTGCTGGCAGACTGGTAGAACACGCGAACAGACAGGGCCGTAGCTTGCACCTGGACAGCGGTCGCTCGCTGGGCCAGGTATCCGTTTAGTACCCTCGTCGTTCTAGAGAGAGGAAACGAGCGCTGGAGAACGATCGCTGCCCTGTGCGATGTCAAGGCTATTTACGATACAATGCATAGAACTTGCCGAGTTCCCTAGACAGCTAGGACAGCCAGGGCGAGTTCCCTAGACAGCTAGGACAGCCAGGGCGTGAAAACCCCACGACAAAACGGAAGGGAAACGAGAACGCTGCATGCTTGTGGAGAAGGGAAGGGCGATGCGTGTGAAACAGAAACATGTATCGGAAGGACCCCCCCGCCTACCTTTGTGAGGAGCTTGCTCTTCGCCACCGCAAGCTCGACATTCCCCGATTGCTGCGATCCCATGTCGTCTGACGCCACCGACCGAGAGGACACGCGAGCGTAAAAACAGGGAATGACAATAACAGCAGAACCACAAGAGGAAGGGCGCGAGGCAATCCGTTATTGGGACGGGGAAGGTATCACCGAAGGTACAAGACAGGTATCACAGCAGGGAGATGAAGCTTACTTCGTCATTGCGTGGGTGTGCGGGTGTGCGACACGGAAATATTGAATGCCCCCCCCTACCCGATAAAGAACGAGAATGAAGCAAATTATCAGCTGGTTGGCTTTGCGCCGACGGCTGATGTTACGACTTTTTCCAAATAGTCGAGAAACGTGTTGAGACACGGTGGAAAGTAAGGGTCTGGAGCCATGCCGGCGGTTTTATGGTGAGGTATGTCATCGCCACCGCCTTGGAAAAGGTGCAGCTCTTCCCCCCTATATACCAATTCATGCGTCTTTTTTCCCACCAACCCTTCCGCAGGCCTTGAAAAGGAGAACGATATCACCACCATTGAAAACCACGGTAACCTGAACCACATCCTAACGACTGAAGAGCAAACAAAGCCAACAAACCAACGAACAAAAACTTACCCAGCACTCGCCGAACCAACAAAACCTACCCAAGCCAACAACACCCACAGACAGAAAAAAAGTACCCCACTTAACACGCTACCCTTACCCACTCGCACCAACTTTACCAAACCAAAGCAACTACGCGTAAACCATTTAAGCCGACTGAACCGATCGAATCAACTCATCCCAATCGCATCAATCATTCTAACCATCGAATCAAGTCTAACCATCCCAACCAAACCTAAGTCGAACAGACTATCCCAGCACACCCGCTACCCTCACCCGCTCATACCAACTATACCAAACCAACTAAACCAACCAATGCCAATCACGCCAAGCGATCTCCGACCAAACAAAATTACAACCAAAGCCAAAACCAACAAGTTACCCATACCTGCCCCATCGTCAAAATCTCCTGAGGACGTGCCACCCCTCGCCCCCACCCGGATGCCCGACGAGGCCATCACCAAAAGAGCATCCTTTACGACGGCAGACGCCTTTTGTCGCGCGTCTAAATCCGCCGCAGAACGGTCAGGCTTCAGGCTGTTCCTCCTGTTGCCGACCGAAAATGCGGCGGAATTACGGCGGGGGGTCGCGCAAGAAGCGGAGGGGCTAGCGGCCAGCGGCAGGCCGCCATCGATCGCCGCGGAGAGGACCTCTTGCGCTAGCTTGGCCGTCACAGTAATCTTGTGCTCGTCGGACATGTGGTCCAGCATGGTGGAGTACACGGACATCCGCTTGCGCAGCTTTTTTTCGTTCGCGGGAGCCGATTTTTTTCGAAGAGATAACACAGGGGCAGAAGCCGAGAGAGGACGTCGGAAGGCGAGGGTAGGCAAGAGTCAGATCATGCCTTAAGGGGTCGACGCGAAATCATCGACGACAGGAACAATAAAAAATTTTACGTACAGCTGTTCACACATTTTGACGTTTATAGACTGCAGTCCCGTCAACAACCAACAACTTTTACGTACAGACATTTACACATCCGAGTCTTTTCAGACCGCAGTTCCGTTTTGACGACAAACACCAAACAAGAACTTGACTGGGTTGTTCTCAAAACGGAACTGCAGTACTGGAAAAAAAATTGAAGCGAGTCGCTACTCGTAGTTCAGAGCTGTGCATGGGTCGCGTCAAATCTTGCAGGGGTCACGTCAGGTCGGGTCGGGTCCCACCTGTCATGGCCAAAACCTCTTCTGACCCGACCCGACCCGACCCTTGAAATTCGACCCGCCCCGCCCCGCCCCGCCCCGTGAGATTCCAAAAACTTATTGACCCAATCCCGCGGGTTGGAGCCATGACCTATGAAGAGCCCTGGTTTGGGCAACAAAAAAACCAAATGTGATCGGGAATATAACGATCGTTTATACATTAACATGAAGACCAATCGGCCGTCAGGTTTTACGTCCAGCGTGATAAAAAAATAGAGCATGATTTAGTTATATTTGAAGCTGAATAAAAACCGGAGACATGGAAGCCGTGTCGCCGCGCCGTCTGACCGCAAAATCACCAGCCGCGATGGATCTGCCCGCGAAGGCGCGATACTTATACGGTGCCCACATAGCGGCGAAGTACGAGTACGCGCAGTCGAAATATGACACACAGCTGACAAGTTTGTTTTTAACCAATGTGATTGTGCTCGTGAATCATGCTTGCTTTGCCGTGCGGTCACATCCAAGGGTATTTGCCTGCGCGGCATTCGTACAGTGCGGTTTTATGATTTTTGACCAATCACGACCGGCCGAAGCCTGCCATCAGCGCACTTATAGAATGTGTATGTCGTGCCTGTCGTATCCAGTATAGTGACATGGCCCTGCATTGCCCACTACTATGCTTACTTCATACGTAGCAACGTAGTACCTGGTATCTCTGTGGCGCAGCTTTGTGACCACAGAACTTGCATCTCTTCTAGGATTGAAGAATCAGCACGGACACTGGTTGTGCTGGATGTCGACGGGTAGAAAGAGCGGTTTAAGGTGAAGGACACACAGTTGACGGCAGTCCCAACCTATCTTGGCGATAGCTGCCCTACCTCGTCCGCCTTTGCATCCCTATTCCGTACCTGCTCCGACCCAGCCCCGCCAAGATGAATGCCTTCCATGGTGGTCCCTCCCCCCGCATCGGCTCGCCCCGCCGCCGCCGCCGCGTAGCACGGATGCTCCGAGTAATCGTTCAACACAAACAGGGTTTCCACAAAGTTTTTTGCGAACAGGCCGGGGGTCTGCGTTTTTTTCAGGGGGGAGGCAGGCCGGCAGGAAGAAAAAGAGGTCGCCATTGCAGGAAATGCGAGAGATGCATACATACATGCTAACCGAAGTAAGTACAAGAGTTGGCATGTGTACGACTATTTGACATACTGGACACATCATGATCTGGGTGATTTATATCTTTCCTGGGTGATTTAGATCCGATATGGATGATCTAGATATGTTCTGGATGATCTAGATCCTACACGCCCCCTTTTGAGATGGTGTCATGTCCCCTTATGAGATGGTGTGCAAGAGCGTTATCCTGCAGATCTCGCCCGGAAAACAATTGTGCAAGAGCTGTGTCACATACCGTCATAATGCGAGTGAGCTGTCACTTACCTAGTAGCCGCTATCGCTTTCGCCTATCGCTTATCCATATCGCTCCTTGAAATAGCTTATCGCTTTCGCTAGTATTCCTCCATCGCTGTCGCCATCAAAATCGCTACTATTATTGTCGGCATCACTATCACATACCCATGGCATCGTTAATTGCTACCGCCTTCTCGGCCGCTTATGGCTCATCGCATATAGCCACCTCTTGCCGCATATTGCTTACCATACAGGACACATCTACTCTTCTTTTTTTTTCATCATCATCACTTTCACTCTCCAGCCTAACTCGTAGGAGGTTTTACCCTCGACGACGTCCTGGACAAGCCGTGGTCACAGGTGTCTACCCTTCTCCCCCCCGGTACATGCCTTTTTTTTATGGCGCATAAAAAAGCAGGGAAGCTACAGCAGTCCAGACTGGATCTCTTTTTGAGAATGGGTAGCGCTTTACACAAAATTCAGTATAGCGGTTCCAGAATTCCTTATTTTCCTGTATACCTCAGCCCCCTGCCTTTCTTATTGCTCGTTTTCTTATTCAGCTTGTGTAGGTAGTATGTATTCTTACTTACTGTGTTACTGTAGCTTATCGTACCATCAGTACGAGCATCGCTGTGACACAAGCAGCCTACCTTGGCGATGAGCGGGTTTGTGAGAGTGAAAGCCCCGAGGCTCCGAACCGATGCATCAGAGTCCACAAGCGTCGCCAGAAATCTGAACAACAGAAGACCCCTCCATTTCACGTAATCCTGCGCACGAAAGGAGCGCGACGGTTGCGGAAAGAGCGAAAAGCGTACCGAATCATCAGTCAACGATACACGACCTCCGAAACCTGCTGTATTGCGCGGGCAATTCCCACCAATAGGCAACCTCAGGAACATATGGTACAATCAATAATTTAATGCGAAATAAGTAGTTATCGCCCACAGTATAGAGCAATAGCCTACTGCCCAGCCAAGGTGTGATCGTATACATATGCAGCACGCGGCGGGATACCTGCAGTAGGAGCTGGCTGATGAGCAGGACGGCATGTCTCCTGACCAGGGGATGGGAATCCTGGAGGCATGCAGCCATAGCTCCCACGTGCCGGTCAACCATCGCGGTGTACCTGTTCGAGTGTAACCGCCAGATGCGTAAAAGAAAGCGGGTGGGTTAGGAGTAGAGGTGGGGGTTAGGAACCGCATGATGGGATTTCTCGAAATCCGAAATCCGTGATTGTTAGGATTGGAAACAACGATGACTCAGTCAGTAGCGATTATACTGTCGTGAAAATCAATAATTGTACTGGATTGCAGCAGTAAACTGTTTCTCCTGCCTCCTCCTCCTCCTCCTCCCGAAACGCATTTGGCGGGTTTCCGTACTAGAATATGACGTGTTTCTTGGGCGCACGTAACATAAAACTACTGGCGAGTATACTGGCCAGGTCAATCAGTAGACTGCTACTGCCAGAACATACTGCTGTGCCCGTGCCCAGCCCTAATCATTGTAATATTACAGGGGGGGTATTAAATAGGACCAAATATTGTCGGCAAAAATAGCGAAATATATAGGTGTTTATGTGTACCGTAGGTCCTATTTAATACAGTATGCTCACCCGTAATACTGTAGTAATATTCCGGGCGGTAATAGCATTCAAAACCCACGATTGACCAAAAGCATAACACCCGTTTGGGATTCGATATGAGGATCATACGTTTGTTATATTTTCCGCTACAGTGGTACGCCAACAACGTTAGAGATATATATATATCTCATACTTCGAGTATGATAGCACTCAAAACCCACGATTGACCCGAAATATAACACCCGTTTGGGATTCGATATGACCATCGGACGTGGATTATATCTTCGACCACAGTGGTACCCCAACAAGGTTAGAGATATACATATATATATTATATATATATATATACATTCCCGGTAAAATAGACACTACATGAATAATTGGTGTGATATTTGCACACCTTGGATAGATCACGAGCTATTATTAGGTATTTTCAGGACAGATGTATCCCCGATTTTGTATGTATGATCTACTATTGATACCGTCGCTCATCGTATTGCCGGTTTGGACCCAAGACTATCCTGCACTACAGCAGCAAACGTGGGTTGGATCCGTACTACGCACAGATAGATCCTGCACATCTTCTCACAACAACGGCAGGCAAGGAACTGAATGATTGAGATCATGATTTATCTGTAGATGGTATGTCTTCGAGAATATACAAGGTACCAGGTACTGTATAAAAAAACGATTCACCTGACGCAAAGGTCACCAAGCACGACGAGAGCATTGCTTCGAACGGCGGGATCGACCGCTGTGTCAAGCTCCCGCACGAGGATGTTCACGCTGCTCTTCGCCAGCTCCTTGTCCCGAAGGCACAGCTTGCCTGCACGACAAAACGCCAACATCAGCATTACCATCAGCACCACCACCAACAGCATAATAACTGGACACGCGACACGCTTCGGATACATAAATGGGAGCGTGGCGAGCTTGAGCTTTAATTTCATCATTCCATTGGAGGAAAACATGTTAGCTTTAAAAACACACACACACATATCATCAACAACGATTAGACCAATGACGAGATCAACACCACCAGCATAAATACCAACACCGCCAAGAGAAAGGCCCGACGCTCTCAATCAACCCACCAGTGGCAACAATGCCAAAATAAACATCCCTGAAGCTGTCAATAAACCGTTCCCAACAGGTTCAGTTGGAGGGAGAAAGGTCCGCGTTTACTGAGTGGGGGGGGGAGGGGGGGGGGG
>JBBMHQ010075898.1:0-12288 GCA_037834295.1 Postelsia palmaeformis
CGTCTGGAGCGGAGCTATGATATGAAAACGCCTCTATGTCATCATAACTCCTGAAACGGTCATCCGACCTGTAACATGTAAGTAGAGTAAGGCGGAACAAGCAGGCATATAACAGTAGCGATCTGATACCTGGTACCAGATACGTTCGTGCTTTGTCCGGAATACAACAAGAAGGATTGTAGCCGTTGTACAGAAAGGTAATCAGTGATTTGATGCGCTCGTTTGCGACAGACCAGGTATGTTGTGCAGTTGCAAGCAGTATCATAATACAGTAAGGAGAAAACACCTACAGTACAGCGTCAGATACGCGCGCTTTGTACTGCATTCAGCAGCAATAACTATGCCGTCATACAGGCCGTAGAACATTGATGCTCAGCATTCCTCCCTTTTGGACACCATAACAGGATGCAATATCTGTGGCGACAACATCGCGGCGGATCCGCGAGTGGATTCTGCGACGCTGGTCCAGTAGAAAGCAAACATATAAGGTATTCCATGCTGGGAAAAGTCTTGGTGAACACCCACGAAGTATGTTCATAAACACCTATTAAAAGTAATGCGGGGATACGTTAATCACTAGTGCTAAACTCCCGCGTATGGTTTACGAGATATGTAGGCCTCTAAATGCCCGTTACGAGCTGTGCGCTCGAGTAGCAAGAACTATAGCCGTTATACAGGCCGGAAATTCCACTGCTGCTGTAGTATCCAAGTACATTCCTGGTGGGTACCGGTTATTCACTTTATTTTGGAATACCAGGGAAAGATCTAAGATAAGTATCGTAAGTATGGCGTGGTGACAAGGATCCGTGAGTTTTGCTGCAAGCTCGATGTAATCAAAATCAAGGTTAAGGCTGCCGGTACTACTTTGCGTCAGATTTCACCAACAACGCCGAACACGATTACGGGGGACCGAAGTAAATAGGACCATAACATGGTGAGTGGAGATAGAGAAATACATAGGCCTTTTTTGTACTCTATGCCCTCTCTACTATGCCCCCCCGTAGTAAAAGTCGTCGGAGCTTCGTACGTCTCCAGTTCGACCGCCCGTAGCATAATACGCGGCCATATCGGAGTGTATAGACACCAAACAGAACGTCCGAAAGTATTGAATTTCTTGCTGCTGAGCATGCTCGTTTGGCAATGCAAACACAGCAATGCCTGGCCCACGTTGCAGTTCCAAGGGACCAACACCTCCCATTAATAGGGACAATAACGAACACGCTATACCTTGGTGCATGCAGTGGTAGCGTTTAAGGTCTGGTCATGAAGCTTTTCTATGCAGTGTCCAGTAAGGCGTCATGATGTGGCGTCATTGCACCATAATCAGTTTCGTCCCTGTAAAACACTACCGGTACAGCGTATTTTCCTAAAGATGCAACTCCTGCTGTAACAAGTTATTTGGATCTGAACGAAGGGGCCATGTGTGCGGAGGTGTTACCTACTGAGCTATACAGAGGTGACCTGTCGAGCGAATACCCAGTTCAGGGTAATGAAGTATAAGGCTTGAATTGGGTAGGTGACCGGTTCGCCTTTACCAGTAGCCCAAAGGGCTATAATACCTTAGCCAATGGCTGTTCGTTTGTGGCCTTCCAGCAATGTGACGGTTACATTTAGTGGAGGAAGGCCCAAACATTGGGAGGCATTATGATCTAATTCTGCCGAGTATGCCATGGCTTCTAGCCCGCTCACTCTCCTCGATGCTTCTCTAATACCACGATCTGAAGAATCTCATCAGACCGCAGGGCGGTCAGGAATCCAGGCTTGGGACTTTCGAATAATGGCGTCAACCGCCGGACATGCATATATGCACATACATGTCGTTGATCGCGAATTCGAATTTCATGTCAACCATAAAAACGCTTTTGATAAAATAGGGAACTTTCTTTACACCAATTATCCGATAAGATACTCTTCCTGAACCCTCAGGTTTATCTAAGAATATCGAACTAGGCACGCACAGCCCCATGCGACGACCAAAAACCCCGTTGTTCTTAAGGGGGCGAGAGTGCTAGAAGACTGAAATTGGATAGGCGATCGGTTACCCTTTACCAATGGCCCAGCGGAGTAGGGCATTCACTAATGAAGTCGGCCACAGGACATGGGTCGCTGGATCCACAATTATTGCGAAGAACATCGAACTAGGCGCGTACGCGCCTGCATGAAGGCCAAGGACCCCGCTGTTATGAAGAGGAAAACGTGCGGTAAGGCTTAGATTGGGTAGGCGACCGGTGAATATTTCACCTTTAGCACAACGGACTAACACCTCAACATCATCATATCTGGCAGGCGGTACCGCCGGCTTGACCGATGAGTGACTCTCCCCTTTGTTTTGAAGACGTCCGGGGGGGCAAGCAGCGACTACCTGAGCAGAGCCAGAGGCACAACGGTTATCAGTAGTTGGTCCCGAGGTCCATACTGCCTTTATAGTTGACGAACCCATACAACACGCCCCCTCCCGCTGAACGTTGGGATCTTTGGGACATCTGTACCGTATACGGCCGTATGTTGACCTCGTAAACAGTCACTTTGGCCGAAAAGTTGCACCAGCGCAACCACGCAACTGACTATATCCCTGCGGTACAGAACGTACGCAAACAGTACCTATTATTACAAGAACTGTGGGGATAGGGAGCCTGTACGACGCCCAGAGGGGGCCATAATCGAAAACCTTATTTGTACCGCAGTGCGGTTTTGTGGGAAACAAACACTCCTTCTTTGAAGACCCCATAAATCGGAAGACAAAGAAAGTGCTTGTTTCTTGAACATGACTTTTTCGTCTTTTTTTTCTGCAGCTTATACTATGTATGCAAGTATCACGACGCCTTATTGAACATTGCAATATCTTGTGTGATTGCATTACTGTTGATTTTTGGCGGCATATTTTAGGTACTGCTTTGAGTGTCTAGCCTCGTGTTGACGAGGTATATTGTAGTGGTTGAACGGGGATAATCTGTGATTAATGCCGAAACATCATATATGTGTGCTTCGAGTAAGGACATGGGGATATTACATAGTGTAGTTGTCGAGACTCACGTGAATGCGGGGAAGCAAGACCAATGAGAAACCCCGTGTTTTTGCTGTGACGAATCACGAGGGCAGGTTTGTGAGAGCAGGATTCTACTTCGGGTGATGATGACGGCCTGCACAGATGCTCCAAGCATGGGGAGAACAAAGAGGAGCTAAAACGAGTACAGTGCACGACGAGTACAGTGCTGGCGATACATTTGTGAGCCCTGAAAGCAGAGAGAACTCGTCCACCGTTCCGAAAATTTCATCCACCTAGTTCTACAGAAAATTCCTTCAACACAGCTGTGAGACAAACAAACTCGCAATAAATCGTCGATTGACGTACCTGGTACATGTTAGCTGCGTGCGATGTTTCAATCGCGTGTCGGAGTGGTTTTGTTTAGGTGGAGGAGGGTGTGTGTGGGATACTCATACTATGGCATTGGCGTTGACGCACCACCATATACCCTCGCACCCCTACAATGCTGGGACGGAGCACGTGGGGTTTTCACGGACCAGCCAGACATTGCGTGCACCAAGCGCGATACACAGTGGTGTGTCCAGCGAGTGGCATGATAGGGAGATGCATCCTACTTTGAACCGCTTCTGAGGCGGACTTGCGCATATACATGAATAACAGCCTCGAAAACTCTATTTTTTATTTCCCCGCTGCCACTTCCAGAGACACTACTTCCAGGGACACCATTGGGGGTACTATGTGACTGCCTTACGAGTGCCTTACGACGACAACACTATGTGATACGATCATCCCCCTCCATTACGTGTGGAGGTTCCCCACCACAAACAAATAATCTATAACTTGATTGCCACAGCTGTGACCGACAGCCAAAAACCTAGAAAAACGGAAACGGCACCCTTGCTGTGGGGAGTGTCGGGGAGAGAAAGACCAAAACTGGGGGTTCTGGGAATATTGACAACATGCCGGGGTTTGATACGGTTCAAATGTACTGCTGTCCTGCAAGCAATCGAAGTATATCGCAGGTGAAGTTCGCTTCGTCCTCGAGTGCGTCTAGTATTTCGGATGTTTGTGGGCTAAAGTCACTGACTGCTCGTACTGGTGGCTTATATGCTGAATGTTCCACCAGTAGACCGCCCGCTATATGTTGGTGTTATTCACTTACTTGTCTTCCTATCGCTCGCCGCACAAGCAAACACTCGATAGTCCCAGTACACCACTGTTCGGAGTACCCGTGTGCGGCGTACAGGTAGACCAGATTCTCCCGTGTATGGAAGCTCGAGAAACGCATCTCTGGCTGGGCAAAAATAAAAAAACAGGATTACATCTATCTGCTGTGTGATAGATTTTATCACGGATCATCTGGATACAAACCCCCGGTGAGGTTACTTTGGGTCGACGACCGCGTTTTGCCCCTTCAGATCATCGGTAAGATTAGGTACTTACTTATCTATACACCAACCATATGAAGGCTTGGCGCTGCCCTGTCGTAACACACGTGTGCAATGTTACTTTTTGCAACGCAACTGCGAGTATCCCACTCATGTGCAGACCAGACAAACAAAACTTCACCCACAATAAGTTGTATTGGCCTGTCTGAGGTAATGAACACACCCTTATACTGCCGCTGAAACATTGTGCACGACTGAGGGCGATATTGTGGCAATGTTGGTAATACTTACACTCTCGGAGGTCAAATTGCGCATACTTCCGGACAAGTGAACGCCACGGCGCCCACCTACGATACGAGCCATGAGGTTGCGCGTTATGTGAATCGTTATTATGAGTCAACACATAGCCACCACATGATAGTATACAAATCTTTATGGAACCGTGTTGTCGGGAGAGAGACAAACACGAGTAATTCCACCGTCTCGCTCTTCGACCGGGTCCATACCGCCCAAGTGCGTACATACATTTCTTTTCGGGACTTGGCGTTCCAGTTTTTTGTGTAATACCAAATTATATCCCCGCCCCTTCATTAAGCTCAAAAGTGTAGCAACTCGGACCCTGGGGCACACAGCAGGCTCTTCTCCCCGGGCGCCACTACGGTTCGTGCCACGTTTTTTCATCGTGACAAGAGTTCAGTCCTTTCGTCCCTCGTCGACTTCCGTAGAATTGCGCTTACCCACCCTACGCTCTATGTACACAGTTGCTTGTTTGGCGTTTCGGCTTCGAATCGTCTGCAGCTATATTTGCACTGAGTTTGGATATCATAACAACATCGACCGTCGTCAATGTCTACACCATAATGACGGAGACATACCGGATGCTGTAAAACATACCGCCGAGTCACATATTCTAAGTGAGGTAAATACTATCACCACGATATCACCGTTGCCCTTCTCCCCCCTAATATATATATAGGTTGGGTTGGCGTCGGTTGGTAACGACACTGTGGAGCATGCTGCTCACCACGTGAGCTACTGTAGATAACTTGGGTACCGGTATTTTGTTCCTTCGGGCGATCGCTCACAGCTGGTTGTCGAGTATGATCATTTGTGCGAGGGAAATAACCTTCGTCCCGCACAAGGGAATTGATCGTATCACGTAGTGTTTATGGTGAGGCACCTAAGAGGCAGTTGCACAGCACTTCCATCGCTGTCTCTGGAAGTGATAATACCTATAATTAAATTATTTAGTTGAAGCTGCTATCCATATACAAGTTCACCTCACAAGCGATTCTTGATAAGGTACAACTCACCCTTCTTGCGACCCGCCGGACACCTCACGGCGCTTTTCGCTTGGTATAAGCAATATCTGCCCGGTGGGTGAAAGCCCGGCATTCTCCGTCCCGGCATTGTAGGGATGCGAGGGTCCATGATCATCCGACTATGGCCATGCATAGAATCAAGAACATCTCTCCTATCGAGTACCCCCCCTCCCCGTATTCCCTTTCCGGTCTCACTATTAATAGGGTTCCTGTTAGTTACACGTCGGCTTCGTTACTCTCATCTACCGAAAATACGCCCCGCTCAAAAACAACACCCGACCTCGAACCCGACCTTCGAATCGGTAACCCAACTGTGTGGTCAGAGTCGAGGTCGCCCGAAAACCAAGCTAGAGCACCACAGTCGCCTTTATCCGAGTTGTCGATAAGCGCACCCCCACCAGACTATGCCCCCCTACACAAAGCGTCCCCATCCGACTTCTTGTCTCCGTCTAATTATCTCTCACTACTCTCTGTATTGTTTTCCTCGGCAGGTGTCATCGGTTGCCTTGACAGCGGAAGGAAGAGTGCCGAGATAACAGCGCCCCCCGCACCCACACGACAGGAAGCACAGCGAGTACTTTATTTCTTTGCAGGCACACCTTTTGCACCTGTGGTTGTCATTTGTGGCCTTCTCGGGGATCCGCAAGACAACATGCACGTCCTTCTCTTGGTATCTCAATAACAGTGATCAAAAAAATAATTGATCGACTTGTCCGCCGTTAGCGGCGCGTTTTTATCCGTTTCCTTGTCGAAGCGACACCCCATGCCTCACCCCTGAACTAAAACTTTGTCATCTTGTCTTCAGGCCCACCCTGCAACACACGCCAGGACCTACCGCTTCGCCGAACGTGCTTCACGAGAGACTCGAAGCGTGGGCAGCATTTGCTAGTCTTTCTTTTGCCGATAGTAAACAATTCAAGCCGCGGTCGTCCTGATGTACTGTTTGACGCTACTGTCGTAAGGTGGGATGTTGTGCTGAGATTCTCCTTTAGCCCGTTATAACCCTGATTCGTGCTCAAAGAAGCATGACGTATCAAAAAGCTTAATATCCTCGCAAAGGTCCACGGTCCACATCTCACATGCTGGAGCAAGAAAATATGTGGAGAACCGATCCGGTGCGCACACCTTCCAGAGTGTACTTACACACCTTCAGGAACGGTAGAAGGGATACCGCAAGGAGGAAGTCGTAGCAAGCCGAGAGATAGACGAACAGAGAAAGTCACCCCTTTGCGGTACCATCCGGCCATCAGCTGCTGAAGCTGTGTCTGGACCACGATTATTCGCCCTCGTCCTGCAGTTGGCTTACTGATCTGTATACGCTGTCAACCAGAAGGTCTCACCCACCCCCTGCCGCACCGTCACTTCCATCGTCTGTTCATCAAGTGGAACAAATCAGCCGCAGCTCATTTCCAATAAGATGATTATCCACGAGTGGGTGTCTGTCGATGATACAGGCTACCTTCAGATGCGCTTTCCCGAGTACTTATCGGAGTGAGACGGAACGTAAACGGCGGAAATCTCCGCTTCGGCGACGTCTGGCCCGCGTGTAGTCTGGACCTCGGTACCAACTCGCTGCTCAGCTCTCCACTTGATAAGATCATTGCGCCCTTCGAGTGCATCATGCTAACTCTCCATGGCCGTACCCCCACTTGCCAGCCGTCTGCATCAGAGCGATTTTGAGTTCGACTGGTGGTGGCGGCGAACCCTCCCGTGTCAGAAATCCGGGCTTCTCCTCACCTATATTCATTCTCCTCGCACCCCCTCGACATGTTCGCGTTAAAAACCTCGTCTTTACCGGTTTTGGTGACGACATCCGTCCACACCATCGGTTTTCCTGTATTCTTAATATCGCCGTGCACATTCCGCCCTCCGCCCACATTTTTCTAAAACTCGATGTGGAGGTTATTCTTCACAACCTCGGACGAGAAGTGCCATGAACCCGCAGCAACCCCAGAAGCGATCCTGGTAGTTCCCTGAGTGCAAAAACGGAACTCGGTTGGCCGCACTGTTTTTCCGTGGCCGTGGTGGTTGTCCTCCCAGGTTTGCGGAGGGGGACTGCCGTCGGTGAGAGTCGGTGCAAAGAGTGGACGACGAAGGAGATGCACCCCCCCTCCCGCAGGTCTATGCTGATCAAATCATGGTTTCTTACTTGCCTTTTCCATCCTATTCTGATCGTGCGCGTTCTCTTGCTCTCGGCGGATTAACTTGTCGTCGCGCGCTGATTGTTGTTGCCCGCGACATCCCCTCGTTATTCAGCCTACCCGGTGAACTCAATACCCCCTCTGTTGACACGGTATTTTCATTAGGCCTCATACGATGCTACCTCGAATTTCTTCAACTAAGTCAGAGACGGCGCCCAGAATTCGCCGCGGCTGGATTACGGAAAATTTCGGGCGTTATCATGGCCGGGTTGCCCTTCATAGCTCGCCTATCGTCATAGCCGGAGCGGGGGCTTGCCGCCAGTCCCGCACTGTTCGTACATGGGCGGTGCGGAGTCGACGGGGCAACGTCCAACCATGGTCAGCCGCTCAGCATTCCACGTTGGAGGCGGTATCCGTACTTCATCGCTGGACAGAGCGGGAGGCCACTCACCGCGGTGTCGCTGAGTGTACCAGGATGTGGCTTCCGTACACCGGAGGCAATACATGCTGTGCTGTGCCACGAGGAAAACCTGATGTGAGGTAGGCGAGTGGACGCACAACGTTTGAGGCGTTCTAAGACAGAGGTTCACCCTAAAGTTTCGAGGCTACTCACTTGAGGAGCTTCATGCCTCAACCGAATGCTGGCTTCAGCGAAAATCAAACTGCATGAACAATCCCATGACCCACGTTCACGAGTACGTCATTTTTCGGAACAAGATAGGCATTCCGACGATTTTGGGTTGAGGAGCCCCGTCATTCAGAAAAAAAATGCTGGAAATGTGCTACATCTACCGTAGAACGCGTTATGCACGGTACTCCCGGTGAGTCCACATATTCCAGCCACGACATGCACTATCAACATGTCGTTAGTGCCCCCCACGATGCGTTATGTGCCCCTTACTGCAAGAAGAGTGAAAAACAAGTATATATCTAACAGAGTGACTAAGTATGCGGAGCCAACAGCCTGGAGGCCTCGCGACCTACGTGAGTCTCTCATTATTCTTATTATCCTTCCGCCTACCTTTACGCGTTGTCACTATTCTCCGCCTGAAAAATGGGTGACGTGTGTAGCCTCGTACCTTTCGTTCCATATACTCTCGCTCATCCTGAATATTTTCTTTTGTCGCTGCGCGTCATTACCGGGTGCAACATCCACGCCACCATAACGATTCAATATCGTCGAGCCTTTTTGCATACGGCACGCGAGCGAGTGTGTGCCAAGAGCATCACACACGGTGTCCTGCGTCTTGTTCGTGGAATTCGCAGACAAAACTAAGTCGAAACGCATTGGTACTGAAGTAGCAAGTTAAAGTCTTGACCGGGATTCATACAGAACGCACGTTTAACAGTGCCATCATGTAATGTATTTGTAAACTCGACAAAACAAAGCAACACCCGCTCGCCGACTTTGCGGTGGGAGAACGTCAGGTTCCGGTACTGCACCACAAACATGGCTCATCGACACGTGGTATGTTGTCGCGGCTTTGGGGGCGATATTACCGTAACATTGCCATTGCTGTTACTATTACTCCTGATGGGGGCACAAAAATTCCATTGTATTTGTTATTGGAGGTATGTGACCGTCGGCTTTTTTGTTATGGTATTGTCTGTGATACGAAGATTTTATCGAGTCTTCGTACACCCCACTACATCAACTGCAAGTCATATGATCATCGTAATTGTTACCGATACTCATTATATCCAGCGACCCAGCTATTTTTTTGTTCACGCGAGTCATGCGTGTGAAGTTGTGCATTTAATTGTCTTCACGGCATGCACCTCGTGGACGAGACAAGAGATATTTGAGGTGACCACGCGATGAGCTCACGAATCAAGTCCTGCCTCTTTATAGTGTTCGTGCAGTGGTAGGCACGCGCCGAAGTGGATCAACGTCTCCCACCACACCTACTTGCGCAAACCTCGATAATAACATCGCTATTCAATAGCTGATACACCTTCTGCAGATGCGGTCGTGTTTACCCGTCTCCTCTTGACGTCAGAGGTCTTCGGTTTGATGTTGGTTCCGGGTGCACCTGTGGAGCGAAACGAAAGACTTCCACGAGACCCCTGTTTCTCGGTGGAAGCTTGGGTAACGTGATTATTAGAACCACACCTTACATGCAATTCGTAACTTGAACCAAACAAAACAATCCTCGTCCCCTTTGATGTAATAGCTTCTCGCGGCATTGAAAGCATCTGCGCCGATCAACACAACCTGCACGACGGGGCGGCTTGGCCAAGGTAGAAATTTCGGCCGCCCCGCGTGATTTCGGAAAAACACCACCGACCCACGCGGCCGAGCGGCGTGATCCCCCCTGCTTACATAGAGCTTCCCAAAAAGGTTTGGTAAAGATTCGAGTTCGGGTCCACGTCAGACGTTGAGTTTGGGGTCGGGTAAGGCCCGGGGTCGTGTTGCCCTAAGTCGACATGCAAGGTTGAATACGACAACACACATCCAGCCAAAGTGTTGTACGGGCGCTCCGGCTATCACTTACAGCGGGAGCCGCGCTTGCCAGCATGCGAACAAGTAAGCGAACAGCAGAGCTCCTCTCACGCCCTTGTACACAATCTTGCCCTCGATTCCGTTCGAGTAACACTTACCTCCCTTTCTACCACAGTGAACCCGTCGCCCGTCTCGCGTGAAGACCGGTATTCACCGTGGCCCTCGTTCTCCAGCTCACCAATGCTGTTTCAAGGATGCGGAGTTCTCTCTTCGAAAAACGGCTTGGTCGCAAAAAAATGAACTGCGTTGCATTTCGTTTGCACACGAACCGGGCCCTATGGACTCGTATACGCTGTGTCCAACCCGACACCATGAAGCTAGACGGAGCTCACTCCTATTTTCCTCGTTTCTTGATATACACAACACGCCAAGCCACGACAACGGCGACCGCACTCCGTTCACCCACCCCGCTGTCTATCCACCAGCTCCCGTTGACAACCACGGCGGCGCTTGGCTCTCCCGTGGTGCCGTACTCTAGGCACACGCAAGCAGACAAAAACTTATTTTGAACGAAGTAAACTTGAACAGAAAGAAGGAAGGCCTCTTCGGCAAGAAACAGTAGGATACCTAGTCGCTATAGGTGCTCTAAGGGGCCAGGGACACGTCAACCGAGCACGCTCAGGAGAGAAATATTTGGAAGTAAGTATACGATGTAACTCCTCTCAACGACACACACCTCAGCATGTGAGGGTCACGATCTTCTCAATCAGACCCCTGCTTCGATTTCTGAACGTACGTGCAGCTCATGATGTGCTGGGTGCTGGATGAGACTACCGCACTGTTGCCGCTGTACCTATCTTTGCTTGCTGTTTGCTTGGATACACGATCGTATGGAAGTACGACTTCAAAATTGAACTTTGCTTGAATAAGCGGGTTGTCATTGTGCAAGCTCCCGAAACCAATAAATTCTCCATCGATCCTCGTGCCAAGTAAAGACAGCATGCCTACTTTTTCTATCAGACTCATGAAACCGCAAATATTGATACCGGGTATCAGATACCCTGCATCTACATCCTCTGTCGGATTGGCTGTAGGAGTAGCCTCTTTCCTAAGCACATATGGTACAGTTCAAGCTTCTGTTATTGGCGTTTATGGCGACACAATCTAGTGACGCATTTTTGATGGGGCTGTGATTCCCTGTCGTAAAAGGGGCGTCCGTAAGGGCGACGACAAAGGCGCGCGGGCAGGGCTGCTATCGTCCCCTTGTGATGCGAGGTTGGAGAGCACATCCCCAAACACATTAGGCAACATTGCTATGGATGAGAAACGAAGGGCGGCAAAACAACAAGAGGGCAGCCTTGGGCGGAGATTACGCTCCGACGCCGCCGAAGTAATGAGTAAGAGCGAAGCAGGCGCAGAGAAGCGGCGACAAGTAGTGCACAACAACCTGGGCTCAGCAATCGCGCAGAAACACTAGCGGTGGCGGGAGTTAGTCCCTAATCGGTTGCGGGTAATATCATCCAAAGGCATGGTTTCAGTATGTGTACACCAAATTCGCTAAATTCGTTTGGGCGCTATCCCACCACAGCTGCGAATGGAAGGACATTTTCGACTATAACCTCAAGGATAAACTATACTTGCTCTTTCGTTCCGAGTGGCATGTTTTTAGCAACTGAATATCAGTGGTCAACTCTAGAAGTACTTAAGCCTGTCCTGCGACATCAAACTACATCGCGGGGATGATGCACTCCGAGAACCACAGCGACAACAACAGCGACATCAATAGCAACACAACACAATAACAAATAGCAACGCAACAACAACAGTAGCAATAACAAGGAGAGTATGAAGAATACTCGCAGTGATACTCGTACATAAATCAAGACCGTTTCGAGAGTTGTTTTGGAATGACAGAAACACGTTACGAGCTGGGCCAGCCAAGACCTTGCTAGAACAGTCGATCGGCTATGCCCCGCTCAATAATACGTGTTTTGACCTGATTTTTCGA
>JBBMHQ010075909.1:0-12286 GCA_037834295.1 Postelsia palmaeformis
TGGTTAATATATGACTATGAGTATACCGTGAATGCGCTGGGCCGTTAGATTGGTGTTGCCGACCACCTCTGTAGCGAGGACCTCGCCGGCGGCGAAAACCGATGTTCCCCTTTTTGTAACGATATAGGGGGGTGTACCCCTTTTGGTTAATCGCCCTAATATATGTATATATATATATATATATATATATACTGTGGCGCACCACCAGCAGCACACACCCATAGAAGCGGAGTACCTTATCGTCAAAAGGCTCCAATACATCAAACACACAGGAGTAAGCCGTTCCAACATTGTCGCCAGCTGCATACGCACATACATACCTGGTAAAAAATATTCGATCCTTGTCTTGTCACGGGCCCTCGTCACGTACCATCATCTCACGTACCCAGGCCGTACCGTTCCCTATCACCAGACTGCCTGGAAAGGCAGCTCGATACTCCGAAGGCATACCAAATATAGCCTCGATACATAATATAAAACTCCTTAATATATGAAAACCCCAAATACCCGCAAGCCTGTATCAAGCCATTGCATACCGCACTCTCTCTCTTTTCCGTGTTTCCTTATTCCTCTCTCTCTCCTTTCCGCGCACGTTCTTCCTCTATGTCTTTCCCACTCTCTTTTTCTTTTCCTCCCTCTCTTTCTCTCTCTCCCTCGTTTTTTCTCTCTCCTTTTCTCTCTCCCGTTTTCGACCTCCATTTCTATCTTTCTCTCTCTTTCTTCCCCTCTTTTCTTTCTCTCTGTATATTTCTCTTTCTCTTCCTTTCTCATCCTTTTCATGTCTCTTCCTTTCTACGAGTATCTCTTTATTTTCTTCTCTCTTTATTTTCTTCTCTCGTGGTTGTCCTCCTTGCTTCTCTTTCTTTCTCTCTCTTCCCATCCCTATACCACTCTGTCTCTTTTCTCTCGTCACTATGCCCTTCTCTTTATCTTCTTCTCTCGTGCTTGTCCTCCTTGCTTCTCTTTCTTTCTCTCTCTTCCCATTCCTATACCGCTCTGTCTCTTTTCTCTCGTCACTATGCCCTTCCCTTTATCTTCTGAAGCAGCAGACGGCAGTCAACTCACCACATCGTAGCCGTCCAGTATCCTAAGGGCGTTCTCGCTGGTCAGCTGTTCGTGGAAGGTCTCGACCTCGACGTGCGGGTTAACGTCCAGCATGCGATCTCTGGCGGAGTCGACCTTGGGCTTGCCGAGGGTGGAGGTGCCGTGGATCACCTGTCCGAAAAACGCGGCGCAATCGCGGCCGGTTGGGCACGCCGTTGTATGCAAAGTACAACCAAACGTGAATAGATGTAGTCGTAACACGCGCGGCCGAATTATCACGGACCGCCCAGCTTGCAAACATGAGGGTCGATCGAAGAAATTACCGCACTCATCGCTGACATTTCAAAAACTCTGTCGCAGGATACAATGTGCAGATACAAGGTTTCCCTCCGGGAGGTGCCTAGGGGAGTGGCGCAAGGGCGGTGTAATTACCTCTAGGCATGCTCATATACCCCTGGTTATCGTACGCATATCCCTTAGCATATGACAACATCACGGCACTACGTGTGAAAAGCCTGCATCTTACATGCGGACGCTTTTAGAGTTGCACCGACACCTGCACTTTTTGGGATGAAACATACCGGAAATAATGTGGAACCGATACCTTTTGATTGACTCGTTTGCACACTCGAAGTTTTTTTAAAAAATGATTCCGCAAAGCATAATTATCATGTTGTGTCAGTATTGTTGTACGAGTATGTACAGTATGTCGTTGTTGTGGCGCTCGAGTTGAAGAACGCCTGTCCCGCACAAAACCCGAGGACTCCCGCCAAGAAAAAAAAGTTGAAGACACCCCATGCGTCACACAGAGTACCCACACCACGCCCGCGCATTTCACGGCACATACCGCAGACGCGAGAGAAACGGGTCAGTGTTATTAATAATGGGATAATGTTGGCAGAAATAGGAGGGGGTGCAACGAAGGAGGGGCTGGAAGCTAGAACCCTCGACTGCACCTGAGAAGCTATTTGGTTTCTGTGGGGGGGGGTGAAATAGATTTGATTTCAGTATGGGGGATCGAGATTGACTTGGTTTTTGTGTGGGGGCCGAAATTGAAGTCCTCTCAGGGTGAGGTCGAAATTGACTTTGTTTTAGTTTCGGAATCGATACACTTGCTTTTCGTGGGGGCGGTCGAAATTGGCTTGATTTTTGTTTGGGTGGTCGAACGTTGCTCCATTTTTCGTGTGCGGGCCGAAATTACTTGGTTGTTGTACGGGGGATCAAGCTTGTTTTTTTTGTGTGGGTGGTCGAAATTGACTTGATTTTCGTCAGCAGACCGGGAATGAATTGGTTTTTGTGGGGGGGATCAAAATGGACTTGGTTTTTGTGTGGATGGTCGGGATCGACGTGATTTTCGTGTTCGGCCGGAAATGATTTGGTTTCAGTGTGGGTATTGATTCACCTGCTTTTTGTGGGGGTGTTGAAATAGACTGATTTTTTGTGTGTGGGCTGAAAATGACTTGGTTTTTTGAGCGGGGATCAAAATTGACTTGCTTTTTGTGTGGGTGGTCGAAATTGACTTGGTTTTTGTGTGCGATCCGAAAATGACTTGGTTTTCGTGTGGGGGATCAAACAGGACTCGGTTTTTGTGTGGATGGTCGGAATTGACTTGATTTTAGTGTGCGGCAGGAAATGACTTGGTTCTTAGTGTGGAGATCGATTCACCATTTTTTTCGTGTGGGTGGTCGGAATTGACCTGTTTGTTGTGGGGGTGGTCGGACTTGAGTTGGGTCTTGTGCGCGGGTCGGAACTGTCTTGTTTAGTTCTTGGGGGGTCGAAAGTGATTTGATTTCAGTGCAGGAATTGCAATTGACCTTGCGAAAGAACGCATCGGATCGAACGTAAGCATCGAAACACGATACTCAAAATATCATTGACCAGGATCAGACACCTTCGCTGCAAACACATTGTTACACCCGTCATTTTTGTTTCGCCTTTTAAAATAACCAGGTGTCACAAGATAGGTTAAGCAAGACAAAACCTGCGATGTCAAGGATGTAGGGCCGAGTGGTCCACACTAAAACCCAGTACTTTGGTGTCACTTGAGGCATGTCAAGGCAAAGTTGCTGTCTGTCAAGGGGTGAAGATGCTGTCTCCTAGTATATTTGTCGCACACAGCAGGCAGCAGCAGATCAATGGCGTGGCCATTGATTACTCCGATAGAACACATCCACCGTACACCATCCACCGCACAGCGCGGGTCTACCCCACGTGCATGGCGCTGCCTGCCGTTGATGCCGTAGTTAGGTGGGGGGTCGTACGCTCTCTGCGCTGCTGGTGCTGATGTCTCTTGCCGGAATCGCACTGCTGTGTGCAACAGCGCCAAGATGTTGCACGATCACACGATTGCGCACAGCGTCAGAGAGAGAGGTGGTGTGTTCTTGCGGGTTGATCGATCTCAGGCTCAGATCAAAAGCAACTAGCCACAGCAGTACAACTGAGACCTGCACGCATGTGGACCTGCCATACGCGCACGGGGCTGCCCGCTGCCGCTGTTGCTGGACGGCAGGGCTTTAGTGTTGCAGGCAGTCGGGGGGTAAATACGCTCTCTGCTCTGCTGCTGTATGTGCTGTGTTCAGACGCAAAAAAAAGACTGGGGTGTATGCGCGAAAAACAACTTTTGGGGGCCTGCCACGCGCTCCAGAGTGCACGGATCGCGCCCGGGTCTCGACCAATGTGTCGGGATGGGCTTCCCGTATGGACTACTTGGCGTTTTGCAAAAAAGTTATCGTATGACGAGATATGCTCGAAAAAGTACATTTTTTTTCACAAGCATGTGTATACATATATTGTACGAGTAGCTTCATCGTTCGTTGTGGATTAGTTACCGGGGAGGTAGCTTGTTGCTTGCTATAGTTGGCCATCCTGCAACTCTGAATCCTGTCGGGAATACAACCCTGAACCCTCAAGATTCTTCACACGCTCGACACATCATGATATATCTGTAGATAATCTAGATCCTAGCCTGCCGCTATGATATGTCGTGCAGGATCTGCACAGTGCAGATCTACCCTAGGAAACTTGTCCTCTAGACCCCGGAGATTATACGGCTCCCAGAGACAACATGAGCCAGATCAAACTGATACATATCGGATCATCTCCCCTGAAATATCTAGATCACATGTGGGAATCAACGACCTGTCCGAGGTGTGCAATATTTGGGTCGCTATATTATACAAACCCAGTAGAGCACACTCTGGGGCTTATAGGTACCCGGGTATCACGCCCCCAGCGTATGCACCCTACTAGATATATACTCTGGGGTACCCGGGTGCTGCACCTGGTTGTTTAGGTCCTACATATATACTCGGGTAGATACCCGGGTATCATACCCCCAGAGTACGCACCGTTCTAAACGCATTATGCTTTGGTAGGTACCCGGGTATCACATCCCCAGAGTACGCACCCTACTATATATATACTCTGGGGTACCCGGATGCTCTGGTTGTTCAAGTAAGTAATGCAAGGCGTTTCGCTCAGAATAGAAGAACATCATCAAATTACCACGCCAAGCGGACAAAGGTCTATGATTAAGTATACCTGGTAGTCTTTTCATGATCCATCGTGCAAACTGGCGACTTGATAATGCCAAGAGTCCCGCCGCAATGCTTCAGGGTTCAAGAGAAAACAGCTCGGAATCCACATACGCTTCGCGTCGCGTGCGGTTACCGGACGTACGTCGCCTTCTACGCTCGTTCACATGCCGTACGTACGTACATACCCGAGGTAGGGTAATCCTTTCCCTCTTTTGACATGCTTGCTGTATGTACTGCTGTACGAAAGAGAAAGCACAGGACGAAACAGCAGCAGTGCACCGCACAAACAATGGAAATGAAACCAACAAAACTGAACAAGAAAAAATATATCCCCGTCCCCTCAAGTAGTAATTTTCCACCTGATTGGAACACCTTACGCCTGTCAAAAAATGAAAAAATCTTACAACATAGCTTTTCTCTCAGCCTCGTACGCCGCCCGTCCCTCTCGCGACCACCTCGCCACCAATTCGGTCCGGGTAAAGCTTTCCTTACTCTCTGCCACAGTGAGCCCCGTCGCCCGCCTCGCGTTGAGCCCGGTGCTCACCGTGGCCGTCGTTCGCCAGCTCGAGACTGGGTACCTCCCTCTTTGATTTTGAGCCCGGTCGCAAAAATGAGCACCGCTTGAATATTATCTCGCAATCCAGAACGACCCTTAAATACTCGTACATACTTTATCGGAATTCCCAAATGGAGGCCAGACAGAGCCCATTCATGCATCCCTCGTGTCTCGAGGTACACGCGACGCCTAGGCACGAAAGCGGCGACCGCGCTCCTTGCAACCCTCCCTCTACCCGCCAGCACCCGTTGACACCTGCGACGGCGCCGAGTTCGCTCGAGGTGCCGCACTCGGAGTACACGCACGCACACGAAACGAAGAAAGAAAAAAGAAAGAAAGGACCGAGAGAGCCAGGCAAGAAATATGGAGAAAACAGCGAACTGCTGGAAACGTCCAGCAAATAATGAAGGGAGGCGGTTTCGAAGTGGGAGCTCTGAGAGGCCAGGGATGTACCAACCGAGCACGCTCAGGGATTGAGATCTAAGTAAGTAACTCTATATTTGTACTATAATAGGATAGATACCCGGGTAGCATATCTCCAGAGTAAGCACCCCACCAATTGCACCCTTGCGAGCCTAAACCTGCGTCCTGGAAGGGCGTAGCGCTGCAGCAGCATGTACGTACGTATGGATGTTCATTCACCGGATCGGACAACCCTAAAACTGCTGCTGCAAATGCTGCGGGCTGTGGGATATCTGGTACCGCTCTGCACCGCAATATAAGAAACCTTTCGATGGCATGTTCCAGCGGTATGCAAACAAACGGTCATAACACAATTTGGGACAGGGTGATGCTCGTTAGAACGGACTACCTGTCGTTGAAAGGAGACTACCGGCTGGGTGACTTCAGTCACGTGTAAAAAAAAAACAGCCCAGCGAAAAAAATATGTTTTTTACATGTCGAACATGTGGCACCCGTACAGTCTAGGCTCTTACGTTTACAACCTGCTGCCGCAACACGAGAACAGCGTGTAAAAGTAGCCCAACAGATGGCTCCTTCTATAAAACGAGCATGTGACACTCGTGTATACAATACAGGTTCTTCCATATGTGTACACTGCTGTAATACAAGAACATATACGAGGCACCTACAGACTACTGTGAACAGAAAGTGCCACGAATGACTGCCAAGGGTATTTCTACCTGCAGACATGATCCCGGCGGAGTTCGAAGCGCAGTAGTAGTGTCGTGTAGAAACGCACGTTTTAATGGTAATATTACGTTTACCGGCCCTTTACATAAGAAACCGGGATACTGGCGCGGGATTGATTTCTTACTTGAGAAAACGTCTGTTCCGCACAAACTACAAGTATAACCGCTCCAGAATGTATGACCTCCGCGGAAGTAGTTGTTATCGCTGAGTTTATTGTGCACCTCTTCCTTACTCGAGGATGAGAGGGCTGTTGCGGTACTCCTTGAGCAGGAAATTGATAAAACAAGCAGTGAAAAGTCCAACCTAACTTTTTCCTCCAGAAAAATGAGAAAAGTCGGGTTCTGTTGTAAGGTGTCCTGTACTTCTGCGGTATCGGGTATACTCGTATTAATATAGAAGGAAGATCGACAGCTGCCGACGTAAGTCAACTACTGTACTATTAATACCAGGTTCTGTATAAGTGAAGGTTGAGGTTTTGCCGCCGATCGCCTTCATTACAAAGCATATACCAGGTACGTGTACGTACAGCATTCGAGGTCTTGTACTGCTGTACTGCAATTGGAGTGCTGTACTCGTCGCACCGATTCGTGCTCCAGGTATGGGCACTACCTGTAATTCTTGTTTCAGTTGTGTATACGATACTCTGCCATCCCCCTGTCAACGCTGGCCCACCTGCCGCTGAAGATTAGACTCGTCCACGACGTCGTCGTCCACCAGACCAAGCCTCCCGACCCCGGCAGCGGCCAGGTACAGCAACGCCGGCGACCCTAGACCGCCCGTGCCGACCGCCAGCACGGAGCTAGCCTTCAGCCTTCGCTGACCCGTCACTCCCACTTCCGGGAGGATGAGATGCCGAGAGTACCGTCGGACCTCGTCATGGTTCAGCTCGGGCAGTGCTTCCTCTTCTCCGTGTCCCTTCTCGCTACCGTTGCTGCAGCTGCCCCTGCTACCCGTGAGGTCTCCTGCAAGGCCTCCAGTGGCGGCCCCCTCTTGTTGCCCCAAGCTTGTTGAGGACATGCGGGAGGTTATGTACGAGTACGTGCGCAGTGACCGCAGCCGCCGCGGGCCCCTTGTTGATGTTGCACTGCCGCGGCTGCTGCTGGTTGCACGCCGACTGCTGCTGATGTGGCTCGCTCTGTCTTGCACGTAGCAAGCACAACTACCCCCACGACTACCTGCAGCTTCACCCATAGCTGTCGATGGAAGCACAAGGTGTGTGGTGACGAATGCTACAGCACTGGGTCGGTCGGTCGTGGTAGAAGCGAGGGCTAGAGCTGCTAGAAAGAACATGACACGTCGGGGGTGGAGCATAGCTGTGCCAGGAGAGTGGCACCTCTGTTGCCTCATCACTCACTCTTCGACAGAACCCCCTGCCTCTCTGCGAAATGATCGATATTATAGGGGTGAGTCTCGTGGAGGGCGCGGGATGGAGGCGCGCTGGTCGCGCCCACAGCCAACACGGGGACCGTCGAACTACGGTGTGCAAACGTGAATCCCAAAGCGAGGAGTTCCATAAGTGTCCGAGGCGTTTGAGAAGAAGCACGATTTCGGGTTCTGGGGTTCCGAATTTCCCGAGCGCGGGCGCTGACCAAATCAATCAATAACTGCACCCCGCGCGCACTTTTCAGGTACTCGGGACGCCTCACTGCCCGCCTTCCTAGCCAGCGCTCGTGACTCCCACCGCGATCAGGACCATCTCTCTGCATCCCGCGTTGGTGTGTTGTCCTGTCTGCTGGCGGATGTCATGTATCTTTTTTTCTTTGGTTTTCCAAGGAAAAAAAATACGTAAATCATAACGGATCGGATACGAAGTACGAGGGTAGGGCGCCTTGCTTTGAGTTTTTTCGTGCATGTGTGTGGTTGGGTGGTTGGGTGGGTGGGTGAGTGATTCGACATTTTTTTGGTCCACGTTTCACTAAACACCGCGCTCGACGCTCACGTCACCACAATTCCAGTCCCGACGGGCTCTGGGCACGCACACACATCAAAGACACTTTCTCATGCTGGCGCGGTGGTACGTCGTTCACAGTTGGTCGAGCTAGGTGCGGCAACGTGTGTAGCGAGATGGCTGGGCCATCGTTTAAAAAATCATAATCGTATAATATCAAACGATTTTTGTTTTTGTGAGTTCTACCAAACAAAACCCAACTCTACGAGTACTCGTTGATAGACTTTTGTGACTGCCCACAGCAACGTCCGGCCCGTGTCCTAAAACATGTACTGCAGGTGGTATTGCCAGGCCCACCCTCCCACTGATGAAGGAACTGAGAAGCAGGAGAAGCTCTGCTGGAGATGCCGTACATCAGTAGTAGTAATGGTGGCACCTGCTGCGAGAAGCTCTTCTTGTAGGATAAGCCAGGTTATAAAATTTCCGTTTCGACTTTATTATGCCGGCTTTCGAGGTGGGAGGCAGGAAACAGATAAACACAACAAAAAAACGAGTGCGTTGATGTACGCGTACAAAGGGTGCAATGTTTAGACCGACAAACCGAGCGTACAGCGACGCTGACCCTGGCCTGTGTGTCCTACTGCTGGCATTGCCCCCGACGATACGGGGTGACATGATAATGAAGGCCCCGCTCACGGTCCAGAAAGTCCAGGAGATGGACGAAGAAGCCCGACAGCTCTAGCAACGCCTGGAGGACGACGCATCTCGCGAGGCCATTACCACCGCCACGTCCCGCCGCAACCACAGAGCCGGGCGAGGACGGTGTCCCTGGAAGTGACACAAGCCAAGCTCCAGCAGCAGCTGGGGAGCGTGGACCGCGAATTGGAGCAAGCTCCCCCTTGCACCGAGTCTTCGCACCGGGCATTGGCGGCTGCCGAGAAATCGGCACGGTCCCAGAGCGGAAGGAGAGGCGCAGCCGCGAGCACGGGGGGGGGGAAATGTACGCGGTACGGAGACAGAATCAGTGGTAAGTGACGATTTGCAGCACCGCCTCTATCATCCGACAAGGGACCCAAGCCGGCACTGACGCGAAGGTCCTTGAAACGAAGCTTTCGCTCCACTGGACGGGACCTTTCAAGATTTTAGCGGACGACCTACATCAGTGTCGTTTATGCGAGGGGGGGCAGCGTGGTACGCGCTCTGGCCCTGTGGTAAAAGCCCTCGACTACGGATCCGGTGACGACGTGCCGGCGGAGCCGGCCAGCCACCCTGGCGACCTGGCCCTCCCAACTCCTTCTGGTTCTGCTGAGCAGAACACTGACGCCCCTGCCGAAACGCTTGCCGGCCCTGTCCCTGCCGTCTAAAAGAATGCGGACGGAGGGTTTCATGTTCCAGACGATGCTGCCAGCCTCGAGATCGAGCGGCGTCTAGCGGCGCTCAGACTCGAGGGTAGCACGGCTGATGGACACTATAGGCCGGATTAAACCGTATTTTTGTTCCTTTTCGAGCGTGGCTCCAAAACCATCGATGTTACAGTAGCATCATAGTAAGAAGGAAGAAAGGGGAAATATCGATATGCTGCCTCTATAGCTCAGTAGGTTAACACTACGTTTGACGTCGTCCAGGTCACGGATTCGAACTTCACTTCGAACCTTTCGTTTACAGAAACGCTTGCGCGTGCATCCCTAAAAAACACACCTTCCTAGTTTTTCCCAGGTAATGAACCGAAGCGGGTAGGTCAGCGTACTGGCGTATACGGTTCTAACGCCCCAAAGATCTCACCATTAAGAGGGGAGCGGGTGTTTATAAGGATTACCGTGGGCTGGGTAGTCTATCGATCTTTTACCCCAATAGCTCAGTAGGTAACACCATCACATTTGTCCCTGGAGCCTTGTCACGCACCAAGATTGGACCAATCGTTTCAGCAGCACCATTCTCCGCGTCGGCGCCCACTTCTGATGCAAGGCCCGCGACCATCACTGGTGGCTCGGCAAGATCTCCGCCCACACCACGACAGCCGCCATCTACATCGTTCGTTTCTTGGACGATCCCGGACCAGTCCAGATCAAGCTCTCTCCTTCGCGCTACACTACAGCTATCGGGGCGAGGCGCAACTCCTGGTGCCTCCAAACTCGCGAAGGTAGAGTTCTTCAGCATGGAGTTTTATGCAATATCGATGAGTCTCGCGGAGTCGAACTTGCCGACCCCGCAGCGACCAACTGATTTTGTTTGTTCGTAACTAGTAGCCTATGCTGGGTCTTCACGGTTTCCCTTTTCCTTGTTTTTCTTCTCGTTCTCCCCAATTAAGTAGCTAAATATATGGTCGCCTTTTCGTCGACACCTAGGCTGGTATGCCTTTGCTTTCGTTCAGTCCATCTTGCTTTAGTTTTGGAATTTGTCTTCCTTTATATGGCATTCCGCCTCGATGATTTCTTCACGTCTTCTCTCGCATCTTTTCGGCCGAGACCTGAGACGTTTATTGAGACTGGACTAGTTATACCACCACAGCGCTCGCCCCTGGATTTGGCTTGGGTGCCGCGTTATTATTTGCTCTTTTCCTGGATTTGGATTATTTTTCGGCATTCTTTTGTTTTGCTCTTGTTTTCAACTTGGCTTATTTTTCGGTATCTCACCTTGAAGATTTCTCTATGTTATATCTCGCATTTTTTTTAAACGCTGGAGACCTTAAACGTTCGTTGTATCCGGACTCGTATACCACACATTTCTGCCCCCCTCGCTTGGTTCGGGTGCCGCGTTAACTGCCACTTTTTCTCTCGGCTTAGTTTCCTCTTTGCCCTCAGTCTTTCAGGACTAGTCACGATGTTGCGAATTTTGATATTCCTGCTAGCCGACGTTCTTCATGATAATTTTTGCTTTTCGGCTCTTCTATACCCCCCCCCTGCCCCCCCCCCCCTCGTCATATCGCTAAGGAGTGGCAGGCAAAGTATACCACACACATTTCCCCGTTTCGGGAGTACCGTCTTCTAGCTTTCCTTTTGTTCTGCTTCTTATTCGCTCTTATTTCAGTATAATACATGACATTTCACGCCCCCGGCTTTTTTTTTTTTGTCGGGCCGTATAATTGGTCTTCGCGTACTGGGTGGCTTTTCTTTGTTCCTTCCGCCTCGGCACGCACCCCCCCTTATTCTGTGTTTATCTTTCGGATTTTGGTTCTGAGTTCCTCAGCGCCACCCTCGGTTGGGTGTGCTTCAAGTCGTTCCCGAGACTGTTCGGCTACCTAGACTGTCGAGCGCCCTTATCTTTCCCATGTGAGCCGTGTCTTTCTGTCGCCCATGTGTATCGTTCTCTACCGCTTCGCACCGTTCCATCAGACCACCGACTTTAGGATCGCCCTTTAACTTTGCGTATCATCCTTACAGTAGGTCTGGACTGCCGTGCCCCTTCTCGTGTTTCACCTCTGTTCCCCTTTTGGCACCCGACTTGGGTATATCGGTTGTTTTCTTTTTTGTGTGTGTCTCCCCCCCCTATGGCAGATCGGAGTTCATACGTGCTATAGAACTTATTACGTCACTCGAATTCGAGCCGTTTTGTTTTTACTGTTTCATTTTTTCGCGAGCATTTACTTGCCACATTGCATGCCGCCCATCTTCAGATTCCTCGCGTCTCTTTCGGGAGGAACCTGCTCCCTACCGTAGAATGCAGATTTTTGTTGGTGTAATCGGCTTTCGCCTTGCAAGTTATAGAGGTGTGGGAGTGGGTAGTGAAGCGCCGTATCTTCGACCCTTTTCTCGGAATTTTCGGGATAGATTTTGTCCCCTCCTGATTTCTACGCATCTGCATATACAGTCCTTCAAGGTGGGCTTGTGTCATGGTATTCATGATCTCGTTTCCCTCTATTGTCGAGGAGGCGTGTTTCTGATTAAACGCGCCACGAAATAATTAATATGACCCCCCCCTGCTCACTGGGTTGGCGTCGTTTGGCGACGACACTGTGAAACATGCCGCTCACTACGTGAGCTAGACAACCAGGGTACCGTTTTTTGTTTTTTTTTTGGCGGTCACCGACAGCTGATTGTCTAGTTAGATCATTTGTGCGAGGTAAAGAACCTTTACTCCGCACAAATAATTGATCGTCTCACGTAGGGTTTA
>JBBMHQ010075920.1:0-12285 GCA_037834295.1 Postelsia palmaeformis
GCTGATCGCAGCAGAGAGGCCTCATTGATCCCAAACTATATACGAATTAATGCGACGACGGAATGTTACCGGAGATATTTCTGGGACACACCACGCGGAACTAGAGTAGAAAATTGTTTGCAGTATAGTGGGAGTCACCTTGTCTCCTAGGACGATCCGATCCAGCTCTTCCACGTACTTTTGGTTGCCGCTGCTTCGCGTCGGTACCCGAAACCCGAACCCTTTGCCGCCCACAATGCTCAGCGCCGTCTCCACCGCGATGCGCTCTATCTCGTCCATCACCCCGGCCGCGCCCATCTCCTTCACCTGAACAGCACCACCGCCAACAACATCAGCCAGAGCAAGAACACTAATCAAATCAAGAACAGAACAAGCACAAGAGCATAAGCCAGAGGGAAAACAACAACATGAAATGCAAAAACGCCGACGACAACATCGACAGCAACAGCAATAACAACAACGCAACAGCGACACCTTCAACAACAGCAACAGCAACAGTGACAACAACACCAACAACGGCAGACCACAACTAAAGCACAATAACACGGAGCGATCGATACCTCGGCTGCACGCGCGATGTCGCAGGGAACGCCACAACCGCCATAGAACACCACCGATTCTTCTGGCGCTTCCGTCGCCTTACACGATACTCGGTATGGCTTTCTATCGCGCCGATACACACAACAGCAATGCTACAACCACGTAGGGTAGCCGTTTTAGAGGCTGCTACTGATAGCAGGACACGACGGATGCACGAAAACGAGGCAACAAACGCAAATACCTCAAAAGCATGCTCAAGCCCAGTACAATACAGCACAGCACTCTTCAAAAGATTCCCCTGTCGGCAGGCCTAACAGACCTCGGTGACATCACCGCTGAGGCCGAGCTCCAGTAGCGTTGGCGATTTTTCCCCGCCACCGCCGCTGCTACCTCCGCCTCCGGCACCTGCGCCCTTCCTACCGCCGCCGCGGTCCATCTCGTTCCTAAGCTTGCGCAAGCGTCGCAGGACGATCTCCACGTCATCGGCAAGCTTAGTGGGCTTGGCCGTCGACATCGCGGCCCCTCTCCCTTTCCCTTTTCCTGCTCCCTTACTCCCAGTCGCCTTTGCAGCCTTGGCTGGCTTGGCAGCCTTTGTTGAGGGCGTGGGAGCGCTGGGTCCCTTGTTTCCCTCGGCAGTGGTGTTCTTCTTCGACTTCGAAGCCGACTCCAAATTTGCTGCTGCTGCTGCTGCTGCCTTTGCTGACGGAGTAGGGGGAGGCTCTGGCGAGGCTTCGTCGAGGTCGACGTCCGAACCCCTCCTTCCCACGTCCAAAAAGCCATCCCCTTCACCTTCGCTTTCGCTCTCAGCTCTCCTCTTGCCTTTGCTCGGTGTCTCATCAGCGAGAAGAAACTCTTCTTGTTCATCTTTTTCCTCCTCGCCGTCCGACACCGCGTCGCCACCATCCCCACCGGCACTACTCCCGCTACCCGGCCCCGAGGAGCCCGCTCCATTAGTTCCAGCCGCCGTTGCTGCTGCTGCAATCTTCGCCGCCGCCGCCACCCCCGCCGCCCTGACCCTCCCCCTCGCCGGACTCTTGCTGCTCGCTTGTTCCTGCTTGCTGCTCGCCGAGGACGTCTCGGGGGGGCGACGGCGGCGGCTGCTGGTGTTGGTGCTGCTGCCTCCACCACCATCGCCTTTGCCTGCTCTCCCTTTAGATTTACCAGTAGACCCCTCGTCCCACTCTGATTCGTCGCCATCGTTCTCGTCGTCGTCCTCCATATCGTCGTCGTCACCGTCCGGAACAACCACCTGAGCTGCGACGGAAGACTGCCGGGCGGACCGCGGCGAACGCGCAGCCTTGGCCGCGGGGGCCGCCTGCGATGCCTTCGCGCCACGGGAACCGGAAGCGGCACCGGCACTGGCGCCGCCAGCCGACGGCGGGGGCGTGAAGGAGGAACCGGCGGCCTTGGACCCCTTGGCAACGACAGTGGTGGTGGGGGTCTTCGGTGGCGTCACCTTCTTGGGGCTGACCCCCTTACCCTTGCCCTTGCCCAGCGCCACCGCCGAGGCTGCCGGCGATCGTTTTGGAGTCCCAGCGGCGGCGGCGCTTCCGGGAGACCTCGGGGGGGCCTGCTTCTTCTTTGGCCTTTTGGTGGCGACGGCTACGACCTTTGCCCCGTCCTCGTCCTCGTCGGAGGACATCTTGTCGAACGAAAATTCGACTCCATCACTGTCGCTTTCCACTCCTCCTCCTCCTCTCCCTCTGCCTCCTTTCGCTTTCGCTTTAGTCTTTCCTTTTGGAGTCCCCTTGCGGGTAGCGGGAGACGACGCCGTCGCCGCCGCTAAAGTCTTGCCTTTCACGCGCGTCGGGGAGGAAGCAGGGCTTCGCTTGCCGCCACCGCGAGGTGATTTCGGCTGCGTCGGGGAGGAAGCAGGGCTTCGCTTGCCGCCACCGCGAGGTGATTTCGGCTGCGTCGGGGAGGGAGAAAAGATGGAGTAAGCGGAGAATAAATAACAGGGTGGGGGGGGGGAGGGGGGGGGTACTCATTTGTTGCTTGCCTTAGTCATTTGACCATTGACCACGCATCCCTTCCGAGACGGGGGGGGGCAGAGGACGACAGTGTTAGCTGTTGTATAAACTATTGACAAACGAGAGAGTGGATAAGAGAGTCGCTGTTTCTCACGCAAAAGCCTCCAGCCTCTCGGTCAGGCCTCGAGAGAGGCACGTGGCGAGAACGATGGCCCACTTTTGGGCAGTTTCCATTGATACCCTCCCCAAAAGTCACGGGAACCCCCTCCTGCAGTTGAACCACACGCATGTCTGGTCTGTGCTTCGTATTACAGACACCATACTATATACGTACACCAAATCGAGTCGAATCAAGTTAGGAGACATCGCCATCTAGTGGTACTATTTTTGCGAGCGAGCGGTCGAAAAAACGTTATTCAGTAAGAGATACTGGCGTCACGCCGGCGGCGGCTGATGCTACCGGTGAGTTTCTTAACTCTCTAGGGGCCCCAGAGAGGAAAAGTGACCGTCGCAAATGACAACTACAGCACCGGCTGCACGAAGAAGCAGGCCGGGTCGCTTGGTTTCATCACGTGCCTAGAGGAAACTAAAAGGCGCTGACGACACGCGCCCAGCAACAAACTACCTTGCGCTGCTGCGCGCTAACCCCTTTGTAGACGGTTTGAAAAAAACGAGATCGGCATTGTTTGCGTCGCAATACCTGGGTCTCACAAGGGTCGAAACCCTGTAATAAAAATATGGTTGAATGCTGCTGTGTAACACTCGAAGACGTGAAGACATTGAAGACCCTTTCTTCTTGGGCGTGATTTCGTTTGAGATAAACCGCTGGTTTAGACCCAGCGCGGCTATTCCAACAT
This sequence comes from Postelsia palmaeformis, assembly GCA_037834295.1. Classification (NCBI taxonomy): domain Eukaryota; class Phaeophyceae; order Laminariales; family Laminariaceae; genus Postelsia; species Postelsia palmaeformis. The sequence continues at coordinate 3,368 of JBBMHQ010075920.1, forward strand.
CATATCATAATGCTGTTACCTGGTATACCGGTGCACAAGACCGTGCCAACGCACTACACACTTTCATCTGTAAATGGGTTTCGAAATAGAAGCTACATCTCGTTAGCTCGTTAGTTCGTGTGCGTGTCCTGTTCGAATAGTGCGACTACGCACACAGCACCGATCGCGACACGACCGGGTTCTCAGTACACAAGGAAAAAGAAAGGCAGTCTCCGCCTGCGCCGCTTTCGCTGTACGCCGTGGACCATTCGGCGAGGGAGGTATGGCTGGCCCTGTCATTTCTGGGGATCCAACCCGGCTGAATACGGATGATACGATCCCACCGCAGCCCTAGCAGCAGCAGCGGCGGCAGCTTTCACCACTTCGAGTACAGCCGGAAGAATGCAAGGGCCCTCTTCCACACTAGAAGGGGGCTTGATTTGCGTGCAAAGAGCTCACGGGGCTCTTTGGCGTCTTGTGCGTGTGCTGGTCGAATAACATACAATAGGCTGAGGATGCATTTTGGGCTTGTCAACTTCGATCCCACACGAGCACGCGAACGACAGCAGGGGCAGATTTGAAGTGGTCATGCCGGCACAAGCCTTGGCGCCGCTGGTTAGCATGTAGGGGCTATCTTGGCACACCTCCGCGGGGATCGGGGCACGCGGGCTCGTGGGGCTCTATGTTCCACGCTGTGCGTGTGTTGGTCGCACTCGTTGGGATACGTAATATAACATTTCCTCGTTTATCGATAAATTGTCGAAAATCGTATACGAGGTATATATACAAGGGTTACGCCAGCGGCCTGGACGGTGAGGGTAGCAGACTATCGTGAAGGGAGTATAAAGTAGAGGAGTATGGGGAGGCTGAGACGCGATGCCAAGAGATTGAGAGCGTGCGCTCCACACTCCACTCTGGGAAGTGTGAGATGAAGCTATTGTATATCTCTATAGGGACAGCGAATCGAGAAATGAAAAGGCGGCAGAATGCTGACGATTACTTGCCGATTCACCGAAGAGCGGCGGAATCCTACAGTTAGAAGGCGGGATAACTAACTTCTAACTCAGGGAGTACGCTATGGCCGACAGCGCAGCTCCGTAGCAAGGTATCGCCACAGCAGCTGCTGTAAAGCAGTACTGCTGCAGCTGTACATCTCCGTAGCTACGTAGTAAAGCTTCACTGCAGCTGCCGCTGTACGATAGCGCACAAACCATAAGTGCTACTGACTGTAGGTGATACGATATCTCTCATATACCCCCGACAATTTTTTTTATGGATGCCAGTTCTCAACTAAGTCTGCGTATCATGTGCTATCGGGGCGTCCCATCGATGTCCCAGCTACAGTCACCCGCGTAGGCTCCCACCAAGACGACGCCAGCCGGGTTGGTGACCATCCCCACCGGTCGGAGGCCGGAGAGGACATGCCGGGAAAAACCACGCGAATGTATACACTCCGTCCAGAGACCATGGGCCAAACCACTGACAGGGAAGGGACTTTCGGAGATTCCTTCGCAGATTTCAACACCGAGGCTCGCGCAGGCGCTACGGCGCTGAGCGGGCGAATTCTCCGACGCCGGGCGTTCCAGGAGTGGAGGGGGCACGCCCCGGCGAAGAAACCGCGCGGGTAGACGGTCAGAGGCGGGAAAGATCCACCGACCAAAAACGGGTCGGATCAGGCTATAAGGATTGATAGAGGTATTTTGTACATTTTTATATGAAAATCTCAAGTTGGGGGGTGCCACAATTTTTCGAGAGCGTTGCTTTCAGGGATTGCGCGAAGGACAAGGTCGTACACGTCTGTCGTACATCTCGGAACACGCATGCAAGGATGAACATGATAAAGATATGAGAAGTCAAGATCTTGGGTCGCAAGCGGTCCTTCGTTATTGGCAGGGTTGACCGATCCCCGGGTTAAGTGGATGGTCGTCCGTATCGGTCCGATCGGTGTTCGTCTTGGCCAGAGAAGACCCACCGTGCCAGAACAGTCTTTAGGCATATCCTTACCAAAACCCATGGAAGGAAATGTGCTCGATTACGTCGGCCGCAACGACGGCATCAAGTGACCAGCGCTCCAGGTTTCATCGAGGCGACATAAACCGCGTTATCAAGTTCAGGACGATGCCAGCACGTCCAACATTGGTGACCACCGCGGTATTCGAACTCACGAGTACGAACGCATGACGACCTGAACACTCTTGGGGTTTGAACCCGGCGATATCACTGACAAAAGCAGGAGCGCGCTACTATGATACTGCTGCTACTGCTGCTGGTTTCGCTTGCTGGCGCTGGCACACGAATACAAATATCTCCCCTATCTGACCTGCCTCGCTCGGAATATTCTACCACCTCTCAACCACCCTCACTCCTCAACTGGCGACATTTTTTTTTGTTCAGGATTGATCCTCGAGTTATTTTGTGGCGCTTTGGATACCATCCTTTGATCATTTGCCGGCAAGCCTTTTCCGTTTTCGTTATGTTATAGAAGAAGAACCTTCGTTTTCCATTTTTGCTTTTGTGTGTGTTTTTTCTCAGGGAGTAGAGTGTATATTTCCATCGCATTTGAAAAAGGCCAGATTTATTCCGGCATCATTGGTACTGCTGTGCTTCACGACGAGCGAATCGTCGAAATTCCTTCAGATCACAACAAAAACAAACCTCTTAGCGGAAAAATAAACATCAATTGGCATCTCGAAGCACAGCAACGTTATGTTTTATGAGGAGAGGTACTCCTGTGTGCAACAGCAACAGCAGCAGCGCCGCAGCGGCGGCGGTGTTGGCGGCGGCGGCCGCCCAGCACGCGCTTTCTTTGTACAGCTGTCGTCCGCAGCACAGAAGGAGAGAGGAGAGAGACAGCCATACCAAATATGATGGACATCACCCCGCCTGAGTCTATACGCATGTTCTGGCCTCCCTGCTGCAGCAGCTGCTGCTGCTGTTACTCCCTTATGCGTGCGTCCCAAATACGCCAGACGAAAAGCAGTCTGATGCGCCAGGTTGTGCTCCGCGATGCACTGCGGATCGTTTTCAGCGATGCGTCGCGGACCATGGAGCAGCACCAGCACAGCAGCACCAGCAGCAGCGGCGGTGTTGTGGTAGAGGCGGCGGCCGCCTCTCCTTCGCAGCCTCGGGCTGTTACGTTGTGTCTTGCCGAGTGTATGCTCTGTGTGTGTATCTTGATTGCCCCTCGTTGCCCTGGTTGCGCATTGAGAGCTTCGGCAAAAAGTTCGGAGCATGTACGTAGGCAAGTCGTATGGACTGCTGGAAGGTGAATGAACTTGGAGTGAAGTTCAGTCCAAATCGTTGACTCACTTGGGAAGTTCCTGGCCGTTTTTTTTGTCATGTTCACCCAAATTATTTCGTTCGGGTGGGTTTACAGAGTGAACATGGTCTCATTTTTTTTCAGTAGTTTCAGCAATCTGGGAGAAGGGATCTTTAGGGATGTTTTTGGCCTGAGAAATATGTAGCGTGGTCTGCACTTCGGAATCGTCATCCGCAATTGATAAATGTCTTGGTTTGATGCAAACGCGGCGCAGCTGCGTTTATGGCGAGTTTTGGCCCGTTTCGGCTGCGGTTTGGGGTTAGGGTTAGGGTTAGAGCTAGGCTTTGGGTTGGGTCTTCGCCCGTACCTTGATCCCGACAGGAACCGAAACACCTGAACAGCCCACCAACCCAAAGATCCCTTCTCCTAGATTGTAATGGGACCTTTTTTGTTTGCTGCAAACACTCCACTCGTAGTACGAGCATGTTGTCGTCGAGCATCTACCGCCGCAAGCATATCGCACCGTGGCACAGCACAGCACATCCCATCAGCCTTGCACGAAGCAGCAAAGCAAGAGCGTGTCCACCAGAGCGCGACAACGCAACCCAGCAGACAAAGTTGGCGAGGGCCAGCATGACATCGAGCCTTTACATAGCTCGCTGTGTTCTGACAACGACAAAACCAACGAAGGCGTCGAAATCTGCCCCGCCTACGTACTACCAGGTATTAATAAACACCTGATTCCAGGTACGTATTTGCGGAAGTACTCGTATGGCTAGGTACCAGGTAATACCTGGTTACTGGTACACACGTTACCCTGGTAAGTAGGAGCTCTTGGCATTTGCAAGTTGCAAGTCTTCAGTTTGAATCTACAACCGTGGATCGTGGACCTCTCTGTCCGCTACTCTCATTTTGAGGTTTGTTTCTCGTAAGCGGAGGTACGGGCGGCAGAGGTCACCCGCGGAGCGAAGCGCCTTGTACAACATGCAACGCAGCAAACTTGTACTGGTACAGTATTAATAGTATGGTGATCTGTCTCGCTCCTCACCCGCTCATCTCCACCGCTTCTACTCGCACTCACTGGGATTAACAGTACTGCTGATGTCGTTGTAGTTACGAGCTGTGTCCCAATTCCCAATATTATACTCTAAGTACTGCTGGAAGAGGGTGTTGTCATGTGATGGCGGCTTGCACCCTCTCGCGCACTCGCGCAGCGCCGTCGTTTGTTACACGCTTGATCATCTGGTTGGCCTACTATTGGATAGTCTTGTTGTGCCCGATATACGGCACGATACTACTGTTGCGACAGCACGACACTGGCTGCTGTTGATACTGCATTATGTTGCTGCTGCCGCCGCCGCTATCCGCTTCGTGCTGCTGCTGCAATATCCCACGTCTCTGCAAGAGCACTCGTCCTCATGCGAGTACGGGGTACATAGTGTCTGATTGCGCGGGGCTTCGTTCATACTGTCCTCGTACTAGTGCTATCTATGTACTACCTGGTGGTGGATCTACTGCTGTACGATATGCTTATGTACGCAATCCATGAATTCCTTGCAGAACAAAGGGTTCTACTAAAACAACCCCGATACGACCCGATCTCCGTGCCTTGCGCGACTAGGTCATGAGACTCCTATACGATAACACAATGGCGGCACAGGACGAGGGACAGAGACAGCAGAGCATGAAGAGATATGGAGAGATGGGGAACCCACGAGCATCCGACACTTGAGTGTTCGATGAAAAAATTCAAAATTTGATCGTTCAGCGTCGGGCAGAGAGCAAGCCAGCTCGTACCTGAGGGACCGACAAGTCTATCGTTCCTGTTTTCGCTGCTGGCTTCCTTTTCGTACCGCGAGGAGACGCCATCTTGTCTGGTGCTCCAAGCTTTCAGTCCCCAGCCCCAGCTCACAACCTCATCCTTTCCGAACAGCACGGGGGGATCCCAGACTGTCCCCTAAAACACAAACCCTTCACCTCCTTTACAACCCCCTCATCAAACTCTACTACTCACAGAATCACCCCCTTTTGCACTTTTCACATGTTCCGAGTTAGAAGTACGCTGCGGATTGATTCTTGTGCGCACTGACTACGTGCCACGACACCGTCAGGACCTGTGCGGGCAGCAGCACAGTAGGCTTCTGTGGCACAGACGGTGACTCGGGACGCGGGGACTCTGACCCACCACTCACGGTCTAACAATGGCGATGAGCGTGAAAGTTGAGTTTGGAAACAGGAGCGGGGAGACTGCTGCCGTGGAGGATGCCGTTGCAACGGGGGATGCGAGAAGCAATGCTCTGCTATCTGGGGATAAAGGGCCGGCGTCCTGCTCTGTGGACGACTACTTCAAGGTGAGTGTTGAGACTGAAGCAAAGTAGAAGTCGTTGTGTAGGCGTTCGTTGTTCCACGCCACGTTGGGACCCTGGGTTCTTTGACATGTTGAGCAGAGGCACGAACGCAGCACAATGAATGTGGTACTCTTGACGAAACAACGCGGCTGACAATCGACCACTTTACGTACACGCACCGTGAGCTGGTGTCCAGGCACGCGGCTGCTACGTCGCCTCCCAATACGATCATAGGACCGCACGTACTACCAGGTATGTGCAATACTGCACCCTGGTGCTCTCCCGGTCAGGAGATCACTTGCTGTGATATCATGTGTATAGCCCAGTTGTTCTTATATACGAGCAAGTGCACTTGATATGTACCACCCTGTTTGAAATGTAAGGACCGTGTGGATTCAATATTGTTACACAGAAGGTCCTTATGTTTAGAGACAGAGTGGGACACTGCTGGATCGAGAGGGATGCAAGAGGGTTGAGCGAAAGAAGAGCCACAAGAGCAGTAGTCCGAAGCACGAACAGCCCGGAAATACCCCCGCTGTGCGTTTTGTCACCTGTGGTCCATCCGCCCGTGGCAGTATGCCCTGCACGTTGCACGTCCCCGGCACGAGAGGAATACATGTTGGCGCGGTCTCTATTAATAGCATACCGGGTATCTCATTCCACCTAGTTTATACCTACTACCTGGTGCACTATTCAGTTATTGTGTAAATTTTCGTGGAAGCTGCTTCCACCGCAAGTATGCATATCTGGTACATCGGGAGCTTCCACGAACTTCCATGGAACTACGTGGTAGTTTCCATGGGGGTGCATGGAAGCCTTTGTGGAAGGATATGTAATTACATGGTAACTTGCTTGGAAGTACAACGAAAAAACATGAAATATAAGCTTCAACATATATACCTGGTATAGAATACCCACATGCTCCCAGCCTTCCGGTACGAGTGGTTTGGAGTACAATGTAAAACCTGAAGTACTTTCGAGGAGGCAAACGGATGTACTGCGAGTAATGGCAGCCGGCAGTATTTCAGTGTTGGGTATTGCTCATACTGCGAGTACTCGCAGGACTACGGGGTTCTGCAGCGCTGCTCTGGACCCTACAGTAGCTGTACTTTGAGCATTTCCGGGCTCGGTTCTGCTATTCTTTTTACTGCCTGTCCTGGCAGTACTTCTGTACTGCTACTACTTGCGGTACGAAATACGACGAGCACGTGTTAGTCGCCATCCCCGGATCCGTAGTGAGTCACGAGGGAAGGAGGGGATCGTAGACGGAACTTTCCCGTGTTGTGGGTGTTATGGGGGGGCGTTTTGAACATTCTGTGTACCAGGTATACCTGATAGACCAGTAGTACGTAAAAAGAGAGGAGGGAGCTAAAAACTCTGCACCGAAGGAGGGGCTCGAACCCTCGACCACAAGATTAAGAGTCTTGCGCTCTACCGACTGAGCTACTCCGGCAAGTGGTGTTATCGGGTGGATTGTTGAAAGTATGAATCGATTATTTGTTGGATCGGAAAAAAAAAAACCGCTTGCTGCTTGCTCCAGCGCCTTGGTTTTTAACAGCAGTATCATACTATACGGAGAAGAGAGGTTCACGTGCGAGTCGGTCGGGCAATTGTTCACTGCTGCCTTCTGCCCACCGTCCGATCAACGCACACAAGTTTACGACAGTTACCAATGTCCTGCTGCGCGAGTTCCTATTAGCGACAGCTATAAACAGGGGGCCTTTACTCCAGATTATACCCGTTTTCGCTGAAATATGTTGAAAACATCTGTTTCCGTTTCGATGTTTGTTCGTGTGCCCGAAGACGGAAAATAATTAATTACATTCATTTCCAGGACGAATTCATTAAATTGTTTTTTTTCATCGACGTTTTTCCCGAGAAAGTATTCACAGATGCTTCCAGGAATGGGCGTTCGAGTAAATTTATTTCGGAGGGGAAACACCGGAGGTACTGAGTACTGGCAGTCCAGGTTCGATACTGCTCGCACTGTCAGTACTGACAGCAGCATTTTGGGGTTCTGCTTGCACTTCAAGTGTTTCGGGGCTCTGTTCTCTGTGGATACTCTCTGTCCTTCAAGTATTTCGGGGCCCTATACTGTGAATACTGCCGGTACTACTACTGCTGTAAGCAGTGTTTGGGACGGGTATTTGACGGGTCTATCCAGTACTGCCAGTATTTTGGGGCTCTGTGCTGCGGATACTGGTACTTTGGCCGACATCATACGAGCATTTTCAATACAGGGAGTACTCGCAGTGCTCCCAGTTTACTCGGAGTATGAAGTACCGGTACAAGCTGGTTCGGGCAAGAAAAAAGCAAATTGCGTCAGTCCCGAATGCCACATGTAATAGTCACTTGAATGTCATATATTTGGTATCACACTGACGGTATTAATAGTTGTCAGCGGAAGAGGGTGACATATTTAGCCCGATTTTTGTTGAGAGCTTAGGGCTGGCGCTACGAGTATAGCGTCGAAACTGCGGTGTCCTGAGTCCCGACCACCTACCGTATACGCCTTCACAAAAAGTCAGTATTAACAGCATTCCAGTGCTCGAAATCCCGCCGTATGTGAAATCACGCCGCATTTTGAACCGTTGTTTGCGAGTACGTGGTGAGCAGCTGGTCGTGGGTGGGAATGGAAATGCTTTGACTGCACGGGATAGCTCGTCACGCGGAGTAATTGCGTGAGCAAAGCCCGCGAGATTGTTTCGAAAACCTCTGTTCTAGGGATAATTTTTATGAGACAACTTGTCAGCGAAATTCCGAGATCTCGGCAGACATCAATCGAACAACCTGACCACTGTGTCATGAAGTTCGAACGGGGCGCGCTCATTAGGGGACCCGACCCACCCTAGGTTTACGTGTTCACACGTCGGCGGGTGACATGTGGCAGGCGCAAGCCAGGCATTTAATGGAAAAGTCTTTAGCCGCTGGTGCGTAGAGAACAACCGAAAAAAACTCGATCGCTCTGCGATGGCAAAAGCAGACAATTGTCGGGTTTGATATCGATACATTAACCCAACTACTGCGCCATGAAACCTGAACGGGTCGCGCTCGTTAAGTCCTGTGTTAACGTAGGTTTTTTTTATTGAATGAAGAAAAATCGTTTGGTTTGATTTGCATGTGATTGGTCAAAAACTGAAGTCACCAACCAGGCTTCTTGAATTGATACCCGAGAATATCGAATACAAACAATTTCACCAGCAAGTATTTCGGGAATTACTTCGCTCATTGTGTAGAGTGTTTGCGATAGAAGTAAAAAAAACAACAACTTTACTTCCGCTCGAAAAAGTGAATTTCCTTCCCTTCCTGATTTCCGTGTGTTTGCGAGTGAG
>JBBMHQ010075942.1:0-12282 GCA_037834295.1 Postelsia palmaeformis
GAGTCTATCGGGAGGAAACGGTACACTCTCATTGTGCGCGACGATTTTTCACGGTATACGTGGGTGTACTTTCTGCGACAAAAGTCGGACGCCGCGGAATTGTTCGAGCAGTTTCTCTCGGATTTTCGTGCGGACGATGTGCCTTCAAAGGTGGTAGTCGTTCGATCGGACGGTGGTGGTGAATTCCGAGGGGGTAAATTTGGCGAGCTGTGGAGATCGAGAGGTATCAGGTAGGAATTTACGACGGCCGACAGTCCCCAATTCAATGGGGTAGTAGAGCGCGCGCTAGGTTTGGTTTAGATGGCCGCAATGGCGGGCCGGATCCAGGCCTCTGAGCTTTTTCCCAGCGCAAACTTGCCAGCAACTGCGTCGTTGTGGGCTGGATCGTCTCACTGGGCGTGCGACGCTCTAAACCGCCAAGCGGCCACAGCTAACCCAGAGAGCAAGTCGCCGCATGAGATATGGCATGGTAGCCCCCCCCGGGGAGTGATTCTCCCTTCTCTCAAGCCTGGCTTCTGCAAGGTGAAGAGGGGGAATAGAGTCGCAGGCGAAAGCGAAGGAGTGCTTTGACCTTGGCCCTGCACGTAGCTACCCTCGAGACTCAGTGCGTGTGCTGACGAGGCACCGTATAGTGCAAATCACGCGCCATGTTACCTGGCAACGCGTGTCGCCCTCACCCCCCATACATACGCAGACGAATGACTCCTCATCATACGCCGACGACGAGAGCTCGTCTGGTCGAGGTGGGTGGGGGGGTGCAAGAGGAGCTGGACGACGGTCTAGCTCAATTGGACGACCTCGACGTGACGTGGGGGTTCTGGACGTGTTCTTGCGGGAGCGTGAACAACAGGCGCCTGTGCCGGCGATGCCGGCGACAGGACAGCCGAGAAAAATGGTGAGTCTCAAGGGGGTGCGGTGGACGCCCCCTCGGCCCCAGTAAAAAAGGCCGACGGTGACCCCAGCGACGCCGGCGACGGGGCAGCCGAGACGATCGGTTCGTCTCGAAGGGGTGCGGTGGACGCCCCCTCGCCTCCAGGAGGGAGGGCAGAAAGCGACCCTAGCGCATTATCAACTGCCGGTACCGACCAAGGGGATGGTGAGGCTCGCGGTCCTGTCGGGGAGGGCAGCGCATCAGCTTGGCAACTGGAGACGGCTTCCGGCAACAGTACGGGGCCGGACCCGGGGCCAGAGTCGCCAAGAAAGAGACCAACCTGCTGAGCACCGGATAAGGAGAGACCGAGATATCGAGGACGCACTGCTGGCGGCTGCGTACCAATGGCCACAGAAGTCTGGGAGCCTCTTGAAAAGGAAATCCTCGACCACCGAGGACGCAATGGCCATGATGGCTGGAGGGCCTGAGGAGAACAAAGAGGAGTTAAGCGTGCGCGTGCCGAGTGCATTCCCAGCAGACGTAAAACCGCCCCCGCAGTCCGTAAAAGGCGTTGAGCGTTCCAAGTACAAAGTGGCGTGGCACGAGCCCATACAAGTAGAGTTAGACAGTCACAAGACGACCAGAACCTACGAAACCGCGACACCGCCGCAAGGGCGGAAACCAGTAGACGCGCGAAACTCAACAATGAAATATTCATGAAACTACCCGGTGGGTGTGGTGACATGTCAGGCCAGACCGTTCGCCTAAACCGATCACTGTATGCTCTTAAGCAAAGCGGACGACAGTGGGCCGGATTACTGGTAGAGACCGTAGAAGAGTGCGGTATGGACCAGTGCAGGACTGATCCGTGTAATTTTCGAATTGTTGTGGACCGCAAGGTAGCACTGATTATGACCGTCCATGTGGATAACATCGTGATTGCAGGCTCGGATAAGACGTGCTAAACAATTCATGCCGCGCTTGTGACGAAATACCCCACCACTAACCTCGGAGAACTCACTTGGTACACGGGTTGCGCTTCCGAGCGCAACTGGGAACTGGGGACGTTGGAGATTACGCAACAGGCGTTCATTGAGAGCATATATACTCGTTTTGGCGTGAACTCATCGTCTGACATCCCCGCAACCCCTGGTGTTAAACTAGGTCCAAGAGAGGAGAACGAACCGAGCGGAGACTGGCCGTGGGAGGCTATGGGCAGCTTGATGTGGCCGTCGACTATGACGAGGCCGGATATCGCGAACGCTGTGCGCGCTGCTGCGCGCCATTCTCATAACTCCACCCACAGGCACTGGACGGCAGTTCTGAAGATTATGGCATACCTTCACGGGACCAGGGGTATGGGCTTGACGTTTGTGAGGGGTTCGGGGTTGGACTTGACTGCATATAATGATGCCATTTTTGCCGACAAGTCTAACGACAGGCGTTTGGTATCAGGGACGGTTGTTACCTTGGGGGGTACGGCCGTGAGCTGGGCAAGTAGCACGCAGAGATGTTTAACGATGTCCACAACTGAAGCAGAGTACGTAGCCCCAGGTGAAGGGGTGAAAGAACATTTGTTCACAGGCGCGGTCTTGTCGTTTATTTGCCCAGAGTTAAACGCCTTATGAGTCCGGGTGTAGGAAGACATTGAGGGGCCATAGCGTTGGCTGAGAACCCTCTTCGTTCTGCCCGGAGCAAGCACATCGGCGTGCGCTTTCACTTCGTTCGGGAGCTACTCCGTGCGAGAAAGATTGATATTGAGTATGTAGCCTCGGAGGAGGAGAAGGCGGATATTCTGACAAAATCCCTTGCTGAGATCCCTTTCAAATCTCACCGTAAGTTCCTGTTGAATCTATTGTTGGGGGATGGATAGGGTTATGAGCATTCAGCGATTAGTACCATGTTTGAGTCGTGCCAGGAATAATTTGTCAGGTCGCCGCCCCACGCTACTTATAGGGGCATTGGTGAGTAGGGCACCACTTGGCATCTCAGTCCCTGGCCATGGTCATCGTCTGGAATGCTGCGGTTGTTTTTATTGCAATGGTTTGAAGTATATGTGGCATACCCGTTTTTTCTGCCCGGTGTCCGGGTTTCCCCCCACGGGACTGTATTTAGCTGGTTTTAGATCCAAGTTTTCAAGAATGTTATTTCAGTCTCGTCACTGCTGTGAAGAGCCAGGGAGGGTGTCTTCCAGTATTGTGACGGTTACATTTAGTAGAGGATTGCCCAAACATTGGGAGGCATTAAGATTCAAATCTGTCGAGTATGATATGGCTTCTAAGTTGCTCACTCTCCTCGATGCTTCTCTAATACAACGATCTAAGGAATATCATCAGACCGCAGGGTGGTCAGGCATCCAGACTTAGGACTTACGAATATTATGTCTTCGCGATATGTGTAGTCAGAGCAACAACAGCCGTGAACATCAATCGTATGATGTACTCCCAACTGATATTTCAGGTTAGATGAACAAAAGACAAACCCTTTTTGCGAGTTAGGGGATCCGCATGTTGTAGTACGGGGATCCCTTTTACTTTAGGCGACACCCTCTGACCTTAGGGGGCCCCCTCTCCCCTTTTCAACAACTCGATTTTCCAGCTTTGTAGATGGGGGGTTTCAAATATCACATTGTGATATTGGGTATCAAATTGTGATATTGGATACCACCCGAATGATGTGAGGGCAATTATAACGGGAAAATCATGAATGATGCTGTCGGCCCAGTTGATGGGGTTTTTGGGATGAAGGCAGGGGGCCAAGATCGGGCTAATCGTTAATGCACATTTTCGTCCACGTTGAAGAGAAGGAGGAGTGGTCACGCCGCGAGCCCACACGCCGACACCAACGTGCAGTGTACCCAAACGTATCTGTCACGGTGGTAATCCGAGGGGTTTCCGAAAGTGGACACGGTTGCAGGCAAAAGGGATAATGCATGTTGAACCCGGAGGCTGTGGGGATATGAACAGACGGCCACAACCCTTGTCGACCCTGTTCAGCTTCTTTTAGCTCGCCCGGTTGCCGGCAGTCTTTCTCTGTGCCATACGAAGAGACAACTAGGTGATGGATTAGGCGTACATGCCGCAGGCTGTGTGGAACGATGGGAATGCAGGTGGCAGTCTTTGCAGTGAATTGGAAGAGCATGAGCGTGTGAAGAGAAGTCAGACGGCCTATGGCCCGGTCTGCACGACGAACAAAAAAATACATGCGGTTTAAGAGTGGGAATATATCTGAGCATCCTCTCGAGGAACATAGGCATATCGGTCGGAGAGCCCGAAGAGACTCCACCATCATGCATGACACGCGCACCGCTCGACCCTGTAACATGATCTCCAATCCAGCGGCATAGTCTGTGCCTGCAAACACCGTGGAGCGTTTGAACAGAACCCTCTGGGCAGCATCTCCAATAAATGATTCTCCTGCGGGTTGATGCTGCTTTCGATGGGTGGTGTTGCCTTTGCTAGTCGATGTTTCTCCGGGCGTGTGCAGGGGTTCTTAGGGACTTTCCATTTCTTTACTTTGGTTCCTTACAGGGTAGATTCGTATCTGGTGTTTCTCAACACAACCGCTTGTAAGAAGTGACGTTACGGTCGTAATAGCGAAATACTCCACTCGTGAACGGCATATGCTTGAGCGGGCAATCGGCCACGGCTGTCTTCGGCATGCGGCGGGCTTGCTCCTCGTCCGCGTGTCGCTCGGAACCGTGGCTCCCGAGTTTTCACAGAATATATGATAGCACAGCGCTAACGGAGAGTGGCCACCGCAGCGGCGATGGCTAGTCCCGAATCCGTAGTCTGTGCTGTGAGAGGTGTAGCACGAATGAACAAGGGCTTAGCCCACCCCCCTCGAGAGGAGGGTAGCGGGGTAAGGGTCGTTCAGCAGAGTCCGGGCTCTCAGCGATCCAATATGCACAAGTGTAGTAGTCTCACGCACACCTCACACGTGCCCAACGGGGATCTGCTCGATGAATGTACCCTGCAGCCCGCGTATCGCATCATGTTTCTGCGCCGTGTTTCGGCACCAAGCCCTTTCTGGTTGGTATCAAGGGGGCGAGGTTGCTCTTGGTTCCATACCGAATTCAAGACTGACCCGCATAGAGACGCAAGAGGTATCCACAGCCTAAACACAGGTAGTGAACTCTAGCTTTGAGAAAATGTTCGACAGCACGTGCAGCAGGGAGATGATGACTGAGTCTGTCGTTCAGAGGAACCTTCGGTAGGTCATGATCAGTTCGCACCACGGTCCCCAAGCGGGTCCGGGGGCGGTAACCGCTTGAGTCTTGCGGTTGTACGCCGTGGGAGGTTCAGTGTGGGTGAACGAGAGCTGACTGCGTCCCCCCGCGAGGGGTGGTGGCTTACGCCTTGTTTAGCAGAGTCCGTCCTCTGCTGAGCTTCGGTATGCGTTAGTGAAGTAGCCCCACACACTTCTCTAATTTCATCAAGGTAGGTCTGTTTAGTGGATGGAGTACCCTGCAGTCTGCCACGGCACATCGTCTCGCTCTAGTGCGCAGCGCCCACCCCTCGTCACATTTAATCTTTGCAAACTAAGGCGGGGGAGAGGGGGCTAGTCGCGACGCCCCGCTACATAAAAAGTTGCCCCCCATACGTATCACACTAAACCATATATACCGGGTATAAAGCATAGGGAAAAGACAGCATCCGAGCAGTGAACTACACGATCATTAATAGTACAGGCATCGTAAAAAGTGCAACAACGATTTCAACAACAAAATACCTTTTGTGCTAGCCAGCAACGAAGCGGGGAAATACTCGTACACGAGGCATGACATCACCCCTCTTCGTGCGCCAGCGAGGTACGGAGGTGAAAGGGCAGGGAGGTGAGAGGAAACGTTGAATGACCGTACCGACGATTTGCTCGCCCAAGGGCCCGCAGAGATAACCAGGGGGACGAGGAGATATAATTAATACGATACGCTGCTGACAGCACCACATACCGCATGAACGTTACTAAATCCGTCCGCAAGCTGCAAAGTTCGTATTTATGGTTGATACCCACTTGTATACGGAAGCGCTGGCAGTCGTACAGGAGCCCGCAGCACATGAAATGCCTCATCTCAGTAAGCAGGTATCCCACGGTTGCACGTATGGGTCGCTGTCGCTCGCTCATTTTGATATTTCGATTTCTGACGGTCATGTAGATAGGCAGGCAGCCATGCTCGTGGTTGTCCGTGTACGCATTGGGATGCATCCGTAGTATTGTAAGGGCTCGGCGTGCTTTGCCTACTTCGGGGTGATAACTTCTGTGTCGCGTGTTCGGTGTAGTCTTCACTTCTTGCAGACATATACCGGTATGGTGCACGCAATTTCAACACTGGTTACGCAGTGCTGACGTTGGAATACTGTACATCGGCAGGCTGTTCGAGCACTCACCTATGTACTTACTTGTGGAGAACTCGTGGGCCTTGTGTGTCATCTAGGTGTTCACATTTCCCTGCGAGGGTCCGGCAGGCTGCGCAAATGTTCATCACTGACCGGTGTTGTACGCTCCTCTCATATATACCGGCATGCTGCACGGAATTGAGAGAACGTAGGGCTGCACTGCTTCAACTGTACCGTCATGCTGTACGAACGTTCGACAACGCACCAATGTGCACAAGTGTTTCACGATGACCGGTGTTGTACGTTCTCCTGATCTATATCGGCATGCCACACGGAATTGAGAGCATATAGGGCTGCACTGCTTCAACTTTACCGTCATGCTATACGAATGTTCAACTACGCACCAATGTGCACAAGTGTTTCATGATGACCGGTGTTGTACGTTCCTCTGACCTACATCGGCCTGCTGCTCGAAATTGAGAGCACATGGGGCTGCACAGCTTCAACTGTGCCGTCATGCTGTACGAACGTTCATTTACGCACCGGTGGGCTGCACATTTTATTTTCGTTCGGTGTACACGCACCCATTTCTATCCATACTCAAGATTGCCTGTTCGCAGTGCCGTGTAGTCTGCTGTGCACCCCATTCCGGGACGTATGTCTTTATGTTGTGTATTTGTCCGTTATATGTGGAAATATTTCTCGGGGTTTGATTTCAGCTTCTACTCGTCTGCTGTTGTAATGAATGGAGTTCGTACAAGTATATCGTGGTTCCGCGACCAGCGCTTGTATTTACTCGTACAGACTGTAGTAATACAGACAGGCAGGAAGAGTCAGGATACTACAGTAGGGGTGCCGATAGACATGCACGGAGGCGCGACGCTCGTAGTGCCTAGCATAATATGCACCGTGCCTGCTCATCTGTACAGTTATAGTGGCATTATATACCTACCAAGTACAGCAGAAGTAGACCTTATGTGGTAAGTTGAATCCCTTATAGCGTGTGAATATCGCACGCCTGCGATTTGCCATCGATCTCATGCTTGTTTGTGATCAAGCTGGAGACGATTGATAGAGATCACACCGGTGTTCACCCGTACGTAAAAGAACGTCGTATTCCCGGATGACCATGGCGCGCCGGTTGTTTGAAATCAAGTGCAGAGTACCTCGTGATCAGCCTGAAGGCGTTGGCTAGTAGCCGCGGCCATGTATTGACGGGATCTAATCGACCCCACGCTTGCCTGTGATGAAGCTGGACGCGACGAATTAGTGAGCGAACCTATCGTTTCCCGTGGTCAGCTTCAATTCCCGATCCCGTGTGATTGTTGCACGCCTGCGATTTGCCGTCGACCCTATGCTTGCTTGTGATCAAGCTGGAGATGATTACCAGTGATCACACCTATATTTACTTGGAGTCAAATAAACGCCATGTTTCCCGGTGATCATGGCGTGCCGGTTCTTTGCAATGGCAAAGTTGCATGTGATCAACCTGAAGTGGTTTGCTAGTAGTCGCAGCCATGGTTTCCCGGGGTCTAACTGACTCCATGCTTGCCTGTGATCAAGCTGAAGGCGTCAAAGTAGTGAGCACACCTCTTCTTTGCCGTGCTCGGCTTCAATCCCTAATCCCGCGTGATTATCGCACGCCTGCGAATCGCTATCGACTGCATGCTTGCGAATGATCGAGCTGGAAGCGGCCGCATGCGATCGAACCTATGTTCACCCGTGGTTGAATGAACGCAAATATACCGTGTGACCATGGCACGCCTGTTTTTTGCAATCGAGTCCAGATTTTCTTGTGATCAACCTGGAAATGTTTGCTAGTAGCCATAGCCAAATATTGCTGTGAGTCATCTTGGAAACATGGCAGCTACGGTTGCGATGCAGTGCTGCCTTACTTCTAAAGGAACTGCCCATGGCGCGATATTCATGTTGTTCCCCTATAGTGCGCGATGTCAGCTTTGATACTACTTCAACGTCAGTACCTGCATGATGTGAAAATCCCTACAGATGTACCAACCCGTATGTAGTTTGTGGTATTGTTATAGTGAGCGTATGCGGGCTGGCTAATTCTGGTTTAGGGTTGGCCTTCAGGATCGGGAAAATAGTGTGTTGTCGGGAGATAATCACAGTGAGTACCCAATCAACATAACTGCACGCATATATGATACAACGGGTACACCAAACTCGTGCTCTCCCTTGCGTAGGTAGCGTACAAAGGGGAGTTGTGGGTATGGCTAGATTACCGAGTTCATAGGCATACAGCCGGGACAGCCGGGCTGCAGTTCTTCGCTGATTCCAGCCTCAGCACCCAAGACGTTTCATGACGGCCTAACTCTTACCTGACTTGACCGTCGAGTAACTTGTAGGCCGAGCGCTAACAGTTAATGGGCACGCTTCGTTGTTAGGCAAGGCACGACTGACCACGTCACCGTTCCTTGTCCCGCTCAATTCAGAAACTCATGACCACGCCGCACGCCACCGACCCATGATATCAGAAACCACGCACACCAAGACCACGCACACCCCCTGCGTCCTCGCTGCTTGGAGGCGATGTTGACAGGACCCCTCAGGCTCATCGCGGCGCCGGGTTCCTACAGACTTCGGAGGAAGAGGGCCCGACCGTCAGGCAGCTGGGCACCCTCGAGTTTCAAGACAGGCTTGCCTCGGTAGGAGTGGGCATGCCGGCGGTGGCGCTTCGGCAACCAGTGCGTGCTTCCACTCCGTCCGCGCGGCTTTTTCAGCTTCCTCACCATGTGGCTCGAGCGGCGTGGGCACCTCGGGCGCCCCCGGGCCCCCCTTTCCGCAAGACGTCGGCGTGTTCGCCGTCGACGGGGGGTAGCCGGGCAGTGTCCAAGGGGTAGCGGCAGTGCAGAGAAACATTCATTGTCAGTTGTGATGCCAAGGCGTTGTGGGATGACCTTGGCGGTACCCAGGAGTATCTCGGGTGCAACTCCACGAGGGGGGAAGAGTCGCCGAATAACGATGACTCGTTTGAACGAGCGGTGGTGGAGCGGGTTATCAACGCATTGCGAGGCGTTCCGGGCTTAGTGAGACGGCAGGACACTGTCAGCACGGACACCCGAGGGCCGGCAGGACGCGTTCACTACTGCTCGGCCACTTCTATCAGCTAGGGAGGTATAGACACGCAAGAAACTGTCTTGTCGTGCGGATACCGGCGTGGGGAGCGAACGAGTAGCCAGCGCACAGCTTTGCTGCCGGGCAGGTACCTCGAGTCGTGGGAAGCTCTGAAGGTGAACTTGCTGAGGATCCCCTACACGTCTAAGGCAGCCCGCGTACGCCCCTAGATATTCTGGTGCCTCTGACAGATGACACGGAAGGCTCGGGAGGCACTCGAGAGGATGAACGAGGGCAGGGAGAAGTCGCGACAACGTCGCGACGCATCGATTCAGCGGCCGTCGGCGGGGACTCGGGTCGTGACGGGCGATGTCGTCCTGGCGAGGGAGAGCGGCAGTTCGCTCCACCGGCAGGGTGTAGGGTCTGAACTGGCCCATAAAACGTGGATTAGTCCGTGGAAGGTCGTGGAGGTGGTGATCGAAGGCATGAGCGTCGTCTTCGAGATGGAAGGCAGGACAACGCGCTCCGTATCCGCCACCTCATGGAAGACGAGTTCGCGTAGATGGCGCGGGGAGCGAACGTCAGCTTGGAGGAAACTCGGCTACAGCAGCTCCAACGTACACGCTCCTGGACAGGAGGCGGGTGGTCAGCGCAAACGGGTCGCGAAATGAGAGTACCGCGGTCGGTACCTCGACGGGGTGGCGTTAGACTGGGCCTCGGAGGCGGAGTTACTTGACAGCTTGACTCCGCTGCAGTTGAACACGTAGCACGCGTTGTGGAACTTGTACAATCCAAGCAGCAAGCGGAGCCGCACCACAGCGCGAGACAAAAGGAGCGAGAAGACAGCCCGCGCTTAGTAAAAGGGAGATGCTGAGAAGGTTCTAGATCAACACGAAAGTCATCAAGCCGGTCGAGGACGGCAAGGGGCGCGAGGGACGGCCCGGGCAGGTCTGTGACTTTCACCTCGGGGGGGACTGATAGGCGAGGAATGCCCACGGCTTTTGCTACAGGGTGGCGATTCTGGGCGTGCTTTTTCTACGCTGAGCAGGATGAGCGGGATGCCGCTGGGGGTGTTGGTCTAGGCCAGCGGCACATGGCCAAACTAACCCACCTAGCGGCACCGGCACTACGAATTTGCAGGAGTTGGTTTTGGGAGACGCTAGATGATTACTTTTTTGAAGTCATGCAAATGAGACCCTGTTATCTGGCACTTTCGTCGCGATCTGTGTATCTATGGCGGGAGTAGGGTGGCGAAATGAGACTTTTGTCTGACTGAACGGAGTTCCTTGCGATCTCTGATATTCTGTTTTTGCCTAGTTTTCATCCCGGGGGCGCGACGATTGTGATTCTTCCTATCGATTGACACATTAGTGCTAGGTAGCACCAGTATTCCACGTCGGGGGGACTATCGTGAGTTCAGGGATCAAGCAAGCATTCGGAAACGTAGTTAGACGAGGAGTAGCAGTAAACACCGCGTTAAATGAGGAAGGCGACGCATGCCGCGTGCGTTCTGGGGGAGGCCTTTCCAATTGAAAAATAGGGGGTCGAGTTTTCTTCCCCAAGTTTGGTTGGCATAGAGTGCCTCGGGTCGATCGTTTTGAATATTGCGTGGCTTGCCTTGTTCGGTTAAACCAGATGGGGAGCTTGCCTTGTCCGGTCACACGAGATGGGGAGGATGTTACGGTGGTAATTTAAGAGTCCGAGCGGTTTCCGAAAGTGGAAACGGCATGCAGGCAAAGGAGATAACACGTTCTGAACCCGGGGACTGTGGGGTTGTGAACCGACGGTCACAACCTTTCTCGACCCTCTTCAGATTCTTAACCTCGCCCGGTTGCTGGCAGTCTTCCCCTATACCAGACGAAGAGTACCGACTGAGACAACTAGGGGATGGATTAGGCGTACATGCCGCAGGCTGTGTAGAACAGCTGGAATGCAGGTGGCAGTCTTTGCAGCGAGCTTCAAAGAGCTTGGGCGTGTGAATCAGTGTCAGACGGTTTATGACCCGGTTTTTCCTGAGGACGAAATGATACATGAGGTTTCAGAGTGGGGATATGTCTGAGCATCCTCTCAAGGAACATAAGCATGTCGGTCGGAGAGCCCCACGAGACAACGCCATCATGCATGAGACGCGCACCGCTCGACTCTGTAACTTATCCCTCAACATTCCAAAAATGTCCGGCCAGATCTCTGTGCCAAGCCTAAATCTTTGGGCCAAATATCTTAATACCCATTGTTGCTGTTACAAGGAGAGTGATGTCACGAGTGCAGCTTCCACTCCCCCTGCTTGTGCTCTCTCTTTACGCTACCTTCATGCAAAAACAGAAAAACCCCATAATATCTCCTCATCCGCTAGTGTATGTATGCCCATGATTTTGATTGACTAGCTTCTGCCGCCGAAAACGGGGGAGCGTGAGTTGAACTCAAATGAGGTAATCGACGCTTCGAAAACATCGATCATTCCGTCGAGCAACATAAACAAATGCGCATCGGGGCAGCGGGGGGTGGGGTTGTGCGTGCTGTATATTCAAGTTGTGCATAACACCTGATTTGAAACCTCTAAAGAGCTGCGGTGATAGGCAAACATGGGCATGCGAAAAGGTTGCGCGCGCCGAGCACATCAGAATTTTTCTGTCTCTGACTGTACAGCTAGCCGGTGCTCTCTTTCGGTGAAGGTATACCGCCCCACGGCAACAAGTGCAGAATATATATTACAATGCGTGCGATAGGTTTCTTGCATATACTTGATTTGAAACACATGTTGGTAGGTACACCGTTTTAGCCTAATCTCAACAGGCATTTCCCCCCCCCCCCCCCCCTTTTCATTATATAGGTTGGGTTGGCGTCGATCGGCACCGGCACTGTAAATTATGTCGACAGCTGGTCGTCTAGTTAGATCATCTGTGCGAGGTAGAGAGCCCTTACTCCGCGCAAGAAAATTGATCGTATCACGTAGGGTTTATGGTAAGGCACCCAAGAGGAAGTTACACAGTACTCCCATTG
>JBBMHQ010075953.1:0-12281 GCA_037834295.1 Postelsia palmaeformis
CTCCGTAGATAGTCTACAGTTGGATAACCACACACAACATAATTTACCATGCCATACCATACCATATCATACCATATAATACCGCACCATATCATACCGTACCATACCATACCGCACCATACCATATCATACCATACCATACCGCATCATAACATAGCATACCATACCGTACCATAACATACCGTACCATACCATATCACACAGGCTGTGGTAGAAGTAAAACCATCACGTACGATATTTGAGAATCGTCGTCTTAAAGTTAGTGCATAAAGTACCCTTTTTCACAAACAAAACCCAGCCAGGACCAATTTTGTTTTGTTCCTTATTAGGTGTCCTATCCTCTATATGCCATCAGTTGTTATGGTCAGTATTTTTGCAATTAATTTCGAGAACCACCAAAACCACAAATGCTCCGAGTATACTCGAGTATTGAGCATACTCGGAGTATCAAGTTATTTTCGTACTCTGAGTACTTCAGGTATTAGAGTATTTATGGCCTATATACTCGGAGTACTTGGATTATGAGCAGTACCAAAGGCCCAAATACTCCAAGTACTGGGAGCATGAGCAGGACGTATACTCGAGTACAAGCAGTACCCGGATTACAATCATTTTTATTACTCGGAGTACTCCGAGTGTCGCGAGTATTGAACCCAGGAATACTTTATCCTCGAAGTAAAATACTCCGAGCAATACTCTAACCCGGAGTACCTTGAATAATAAAGCCCTGAAGTACTACGAGTATTACTCGTACCCCGGAATATGAAACCCTGAAATCATCCGAGTTTTGAAGTATTCGCGATACGAAATGCCCAAGTACTCCGAGTACTTGAAGTAGAAGCAGTACAAGATCCCCAAATACTTCAAGTATAGCGAGTATTCCAGAGTAATACACCCCAGAAAACTCGGAGTACGGTAGTATTTCGGAGTATCGAACCCCGAAATAATCCGAGAGCAGTAATGAAAGTTATCATACCCGGAATACTCCGAGTACGAGCAGCAGTCCGGAGTATCGAACGCTGTAATACCCCGAGTACACGAAGTACCTAAATTACTTTATATCATACTCGTTACTTTACTTGAAGGTACTCGGAGCATCTGTGCGACATTCATCCGCATCCTCCCATATTGATACACTACAAGCATCGTCTGGCCTTTGCTCAGGGCGACCCAACCCGGCAAACTCTTCTGTCGATGACCCCCATAATTTCAGCCGTTCTTCGTGCGGGTACATCTCGTACGATATTTGCATTTACCATTACCACTCCTGCTGCCATCTCCATCATCCTCGTGTTTGTGATGAAGTAAGTTCGACATCGTTTTCATTTCGATATCCTACCAGCATGGTCGTCTAACTTCTGCTCTAACACCTCGATTTAACACATATCATCCTCTCGATCCAAAAGTGATAAAATAGACGACCGGTCATTCGGATATTTCGTCGTCCGACCCTGCGGACACTCCTTGCACCCGTGACATTCCGATCTTCAGTACTAATCCCACTCGCACTTACTCGCAATATTCGGGAGTTTTACAGTGATCACCCAGTCGCCCGAAACGCTCAGGCCGCAAGTACCCTAAAAGTCTCATCATTCAGAGTACGAAATTTGTTCGATACGGAATTAAATAGTCGATGCTCCGAGTGTGGTCCCTCCGCTGTGCGTTCAACGTAGTAAATACCCGTAGGTTGTATTGTATTGTACTGCTGCAATCAACGACTAATAAAGTTCCAGTGTGAGATTTCAGTGAGGAAGCAAGCGCATCAAGTACAAATTTCACAATTAGAGTGTTTGCGATTTTTGTTTTTTTACTTTGACTTCTCCAAAAATTCTCCCGAGGTAACTTTTTGAGGTAAATTTCTGAAAAAAAGTAAAGAAAAGTCCTCCATCAGCGAAGTCAGGATGTCACCAAAAGTTGCGGTAACTTTTGGCTTTCCGCTTCATTGGCCCGCAGCACCGAGCATTATCCCGAGGCAGAACGCATCTCAACTCTGGATCAAAACACCGAGCTTCTTCCAGGCCACCATGCTGCTTGCTGTACGCATCACGACAACCGCTGGGAATACAGCTGCTCGAGAGGTGTAGCCTGAGTATAGCGCGCACGAGCGGCGTTGGATTGTGCCAGCGGGCCGCCGCCGCTGCTACGGTACACGCTTTCGCCCTCTTGGTGACGAGGATGCCTCGTTCCTACGAAAGAACTTGTATACTCGTACTCGTGCTCATACAGCCTTGCTTATAGAGCGCGACAGCATGACAGCTCGTGTATCATTTCGAAACCAACCATATTGCGGCAGCAGCAGCAGCAGCAGCAGTAGCAGCGGCCGAAGCAGCAGAAGCAGCGGCGGTGGCGGTGGCGGCGGAGCGGAGAGCGCCGGCGCTATGGCGTGCATAGGCCGAGCGCAGCAGCAGCAGCAGCAGCAACAGCAGCAACAGCAGCAATATCACAGCATAGCAGCAGCAACAATTAAAAAAAAATGGAAGCTCCTGATGCTGGTGCTTGCTGGTGCTGACGCTGTTTATCTTTGTTTCTCAAAATGATGCTGTCCCTAGCTGCCACTTGTTGTGCTGCTGCTTGCAGTCGTGGGATGGCAGTGGTGGCAGCGCGGTCAGCTCTGCCGCCGATACCGTTGCTGGGCTGCCGTTGCTACTCGCACGCTGTTTTTTTCGTTCTTGTTTTGTTTGCCGCGTTGCATCACTTCACCGCTTTCCTTTTTTTTTCGGAGGCGTCGCCTGCAGAATTTGGTTCACCTCACTTGTGAACACACCGAAATCAGGACGGGAAGGAAACTCAGTTTTTTTTTGCGAAAGTGAAGTTGTTGTTTTTTTACCTTTGTCGCAAACACCCTATTCATAATTTTAACGCATATTGAGGTCCTACATAAAGTGACTTACAAAGTGGTTTCCATA
Source organism: Postelsia palmaeformis (assembly GCA_037834295.1). Lineage (NCBI taxonomy): Eukaryota > Phaeophyceae > Laminariales > Laminariaceae > Postelsia > Postelsia palmaeformis. The sequence continues at coordinate 2,907 of JBBMHQ010075953.1, forward strand.
AGTTCAAAGCACGGGGCCACAGTTGTTGAAGTTCATCCTACTGTCGTACCACTCTTTTTTTTTCTCATCCCATTCATTATCTTCGCCCTTCTCTCTGTGCCGAAAAATGAGCAAATTTTCATTTAATATTAACCTACATAAATGTTGCTTTATTTCGGGACAGAGTGGTATGTATTTACACACTGGACAATTTCTAGTTTAATAGTCCATCGTTTCTACAAATAACTCAGCAGGCTAAGTATTAATTGGATTCGTCTCTACGATTTATTTCGGCGATTGATTGTCTATTAATCGAAATGGTCCATACAATTGGTTTCGGCGATTAGGTATCGACTACTTGAAATTGTCCAGATAGTTTCTTTGGCGATTGTCAACTAATTGGAATTGTCCAGGCAATACATTTCGAAAACCATCTATGAATTGGGATTGCATGAACAATTGGTCTCGAGTGTACAGTTATCTACCAGGTACGAAATAGAACTGTCTGAAAAAATTGGTCGCGGAGACTGCTAATCAATTGGAATTCTCCAGGGAATTGATTTCGGATGCTGGCCCAATAATTGGAATTGTGCAGACAAATGATTTCGGGTGTTGTCCACTAAGTGAAATTGCCCAAACAATTGATTTCGGGAGCTATCTATTGGTTGGATTTGGTCGAACAATTGATTTCGGATGGTGCTCATTAAATAGAATTGTCCAAACAACTAATTTTGGGTTTTGTGAATGGAATCGTCCAAACGGACTTCGGCGATCGGAAAGTAGTTGGAATTGTCCGCACATAATTAATTGCAGATGCTGCGCAAGAAATCATTTGTTCGATAAATGTCATGGCCGTGTACCTATTTACTGTATGTGTCGTGATAGACACCCCCATTGAATTGATACTACTCGTATTACGGCCGCACAGTAAATGACCTTGCACATGGTTGCGTCTACACGGGAAATCCCGATCCAGTTAAAGAGGCAATATTAGCATGGTATTGTAATGTGCTGATTTGATAGTATCGGGGAGCAAATCAACTGTAGTTCTACATGTATGTTAGTGCCGGTTCTCAAATATGAGAACCCTCTTAACTCGATAATCCCGACAATTCCAACTAGTGAATCGACTTCGAAACCCATTGTCCGGACAATTTCAACTTTCGGACGGTCCCTCAAAGCAGTTGCCCCGACAAGTTTAGTTAATGTCAATCGCCGAATCAATTGTTCAAGCAATTCCAATTAATAGGCAGCTTATGAAGTAATTTCTCAGGACAATTTAAATTCACAGGCGGCCTCCGAGCTCATTTGTCTGAACAATTCAAATTATTGAAAAGCACAAACATCAAAAGTTCAGATATTCCAAGTAATGGACAGTCTCTGGAATCAATTTTCTGGGCAATTTCGATTGATCGAGAGTCTCCAACATTATTTGTCAGAACAATTCTAAATGTTAGACAGTACCCGACATCAATTATCGGAACCAATTCTATTGATATACAATATCCGAGATCAATTGTCTAAAAAACTTCAATTGCTAGACAGTCTTTGACATCACTTGCCCGGATGATTTCAATTAATAGACAACTTCGTGACTCTGCTGTAGGGTCAATAGTACAATGATAGTTATATTGTCCAAGGCATATTAAGCAGAAAAGGGCGGGACACCTCAACTTTAGCTTTGCATTTTATGTCCCCACGTCAGCCGTTTTGATACCGCCTAGCCCATGTGCTCATATGTAAATAATTGAAAACCGTGAAAAAAAATCCTCGTATGCACTGGTACCTTGAAACATGCGGGTACTATAGTTCAGGAGACTGCTCACGAATGGCATTGTCTGAAGAAGTGCCTTTGTATCAGTCGAAATTATCCGGGTAGTTGATTTTGTATACTGTTTGTTGATTGGAGCTGCCCGGGTAATTGATTTAGCAGGCAGTCTGCAAAGAAGTTGTCCGGACAAATGATTTTGGAGCCTGTGTATTACCTGGAATTGTCGGGGCAACTGATCTGGGGACTGTCCATTGATTATAATTGTCGGGAATACTATTTTTCGCGGCAGGCTATTAATTGGAAATGTCTGCAACTGATTCGGGGGATCGTTTTCCAATTGGAATTGTCGGGACAATTAATTGAGCGGACGGTCTGTCATCTGGAATTGGACGGACAATATATGGAGGAAGGTCCATTTATTTACGATCGTCCGGACCGTTAATTTCGGCGACTGCATACAAAACGGATTTGTCTGTACATTAGGGCCAGGTAGGGGGTCATTCAAAAGAAAAATTGCCTGGAAATAGAGCTCGATGCCTTTTTGTTAACTGGAATGAGGGACCATAATGGACAGTCAATTGTAATAGGATGCTATTAACAGTCTATCGAATTAGTGTCTATTTTGTCCACAGGGTGGGGCTATTAACTCACCTAATATAGCTCCTATATCATCTACAGGAATCTGGCCCGACCGCCGAGGGGGCTGGGGGACCTTTTATGCCCTAGTTGAATAAAGGGCCTACGGCACAACATACAAACATATATATATATTTCGCTATGTTTGCCAACGATATTTGGCCCTATTCACTATGACCCCCCCAGTAGTGTAAAAAATGAGTGTTTCTGAGTTTTCGCGAATATCTCGTCGAGCTCGAGTCGAATTATAAAAATGTTATAACTTTAATATTCTCGTTTTTTCGCGCATGCATTCGAATTTCAAGTCATCGCACGCAGTGCTTTACGAGATTCGACTCCATTATGAATTGTTCGCTTCATGACTCGCCCAGATCGTAGGCCATGCAAGTTATACACACCCCCCCGCGGCAACATGAGCTACAATATATACATACTTACGTTTATCCTTTTCTTGAAATCCCTTGAATATGAGCACCTGCCTCAGGCTCAGCGAGTCTATCACGATTTTCTGTCGCTTCTCCGATCTTTGCTTTCCTCGCCGTCTTTGCTTTCCTTGCGTGCTTTTTCTCGTGCCACACTTTTTTCGCGGAACAACAGGAACAATTCTCGGGGGAAAAAAGGCGTTTTTTTCAGTGGTTCGGCAGGATTTCTTTCGCTTTTTTTCACCGGCTAGTTGAAATTTCATTAGCACTTTCAGTTATTTTTCTTTTTTTCATCTTTTGTTTCGTGTGCGTATGTCTAGTCGGAGCACGGCAACGCGGGCGAGCCTAGGGCTGTCGCGGGTGTCGGCGGGTGCTGGCGGGTAAAGGAGGGGGTGGCAAGGAGAGCTGTCGCCGTTTTCGTGGCTAGGCCTCGTGTGTGCCTTGAGACCCAAGGGAAACATTAATGGGCTCTGTCTGGCCTCCATATATTATATGAAACTTAGACTGAGTACGTACGAATCCATAAGGGTCGTTCGGGGTTCGGTTGTAAGGTAACATTCAAGCGGTGCTCATTTTTGCGGGCCAGACTAAACTTGACACCATACACAGAGACGAACCCCGCGTCTGTGCATCAACATTGTCGACCTGGCGAACGAGGGTCACGGTGAGCACCGGGCTGCACGCGGGGCGGGCGACGGGGCTCACACTGTGAAAGAGAGGAAGGAAAGCTTCACCCGGATCGAGTCGATGGCAAGGTGCTCGCGACAGGGGCGAGCGGCGTACGAGGCCGAGAGAAGCTCTCGTGGTTTTTTTGTTTATTTTTGCTCTGGTGCAAGAGGTGTTGAGGGGCAGACAATTATTACATGTGAGGGGTCCGGGATTTTTGTTTCTTTTCGAGATCTTTGATTTCATTTTCATTGTTTTTGTGGTGCTGCTGTGCCGTGCTGTGCTTTCTCGTTCGTACATACCAGGTACATACAGCATATCAGAAGAAGAAAAAAAGTACCCTACCTGGGGTATAAACGTACATAACGACGTGTGACTCTTGGCATTATCCGCCAATTTGCAACTAACTACAAAAATCATGAAAAATACATATTCAATCACCGTCCGCTTCGCGTAATTTCATGTACTTTCCCTTTCTCGGCGAGTGTATACGTAGCGGGCGGCGTAGGCCGCCCACGGAGCGAAGCGCCTTGTAAATCATACAGCCCAAATATTTGCGCCCTGGAATATCTCGATCATGTGGATCGGAGAATCGATGATCTGCCCGAAAAATGATTTGGCTGTATCAACTCTCCGTATTCAAATGTTTTGTCGTTCAATACAGATGCCACCCAATTAGTTGCGCACCATACTTTTTATGTCAGCAAACCATAACAAAAATAAAATTGCTGCCATCCCTTCTCCTTTTCTCGCCGCCCCTTCCTTCAACACCGGGCTATGCCACATGAAACTGCACGTGTCTGGTACCTGGTAGCACGTACAAATATATACGTTGTGGTAGATACGATCAGACTGACTTGCAAGGCATCTCGCGGTAGTAGTACTTAGTAATACGTCCATGGTAGCCCATCGAGAGGGTCAAGAGAAGAGTTGGATGTTGATTCCACCGCCACCATGAAGCCGTTATCCGCACAAGTAAAGTAGACCGGATGAGCGATCGTAGCGTCCCACAGGTTTCCAGCCGAAGAGGATGTGTTGTAAGCCACACAGTTCTCGCTCTGCGCCGCCGCGGTGGTCGATGATGCGGCGAAGAGAACGGTGACCAAGAAGGCGAACTGCCTTGATGACGATGACGATGACCATGGTGGTGGTGATGATGGTGGTGTAACCGCTCTTCTTTGTGCGGGGCACAGCCGCGTCATGCATATCCTCTCAGATGCACCACCTATGACGTATGAAATATACCGAGAGGCGCGGAGAGGCTTGTCGCGCGTATTTTGATGTCCTCAGTCCTTTTCGCGAGTGAGCGGGTAGAGGCTCCATCATAATATCGTACTACGTGCGGAGGACCATATTAAATACCAGGTAGGACCTATTAACACGATACCCACAAAAAAACAAAAAAAAACGCTATTTTTACTGACAATATTTGATCCTAGTTACTGTGTATATGGTCCCCCGTACTTGGGGTTGTTGATATTTTTACCAGGTACGTGCTCTATGTACTGCTGTAGTGCTGGGTGCCATGATAACCAGAACCCACGATTGGCGCGAAAACCATATTCGGTTCTGATTACTGCTGCTCCATGCCCCCCTGAAAGAACACTATTAATACAAACAAGACCGCACGCTGATTTCAAGTGGTTTACCCCCAAAACGAGCTTGGAATTCGAAAGTTATTTTGGTGTGCAAAGAGAAATCTCGTTGGATCTGCTCCTGGACCTCCTTTCTAATATACTGAAGAAGGGCAGCTACACAATAAGGGGAAGAATATGCTGGGCGCGTTAGTGTATATTGGATCTCTTCTTAAAAGTACGCCGTGGACGAGGCAAGAAGGTGCCGGGGGCTTGAGTCTGTAGTCGTGCCATTATTGATGTACCTGCCCGCCTTGCTTTTGCGCTTTCTCGTTCGGAACTATAACTAACTGGACAGGCATGTTCATCGACTGCTGCTGTATAGGTGTCAGAAGGAGATCCTCTTCTGCGGTGAGGTTCATATCGATCTTCCGCAGAAACCACTGTTTGCTGTGCCGTATCCCGAACGAAGGCTGCATGCGGGTGCAATCAGCGAAGAAACCGGTAAGGAAAAGCTTATCACTCACTCGGCGTGTCGATTGCGCATCGATCAAGCCATCATTGTAGCTACCTTGTTTGTGCTTATAGCACCAACAACATGGTTTACAAAAGCCGCTACGTACCGGTACGGGCATAATAATAGTCTACTTCGTAAAGGGCTTGTGGCCGAGACATACATGCAGCTCTCACTCGCGAATGTGTAGCACCCTGTGATCGTGTCCCCCATCGCGCCACTGGTAGTCCCTTTACGAACCAGCAGACTGAAGATCTTTGTCGAGCGAAAGCCACCTGTGTGCTGGACATGCCTCGAAAATGCTGTTCGAAGATCGTCGTGGAGTTGGACACTGCCTGGAGGCCTTCAAGATCCGGGTGTGCGCCGAAAAAACAGGGTGCTCCAAGTAGCCAGTACGTGGCACTTCCCGTACCCTACATACCCGTGGCGAAGCAGGAAACATGCGCTCAACTGCCGCTAGAGTTTTTCACACTTGCACAAATGCCAGAGGTGACGCCACGTGACAACAAAATATAATAGAGCTCGAAGAATTATTTCTGGCTTTTTTTCCGGAGCGCCGGACGAGCTGATAATCCCCCCTGTTATCTCGCACCGTCCCGCGAGTCGACCCAAGAAAGTACAGTACACTGTGCCCCGCGTGCCCTGCGTGCCATAAGGACATACATGCATGCAGGTATGCTTGCCTGTGTAAAAATGTACGAAGTACTGTGCGTAGTACTACTCTTTTGGGTTTTGATTTCGGGATTATAATTATGGAAAGTTGACATCAAAACCAACCACGACACACCAAAACATCGATTCGACAATTAATTTCTGCGTGCCGACGACGGCCGATTCCAGGGCGCTGCAAAGTTCTTTCACACATCACGCAAAGACGGTGCCCGGTTTTGAGTTTTTGTTTCGCCGCTACTGTTTGGGTTCTACGGGTACCTGATCTCAAGACGTTGTTAAACAGGCTTGGCAACCAATCAATCAATCAATCAATGTGTTTTCAGTGTTTGCGGCTCGTTTCGCTTCTCCGTAGTTGTTTCATTTGCTAAGTACGGACCGGTATCAAACGACACAGTGCTCTTGACACCGGTAAACGATTACTTGGAAACATTGCGGAGAAGCGAGAGACAATCATGACACAACGTGGCATGTAAACGTAGGGGACGTTACTCTTTTTGATGGGCCAACCACGAGTTCTGATCACACTGCGCCCCCTCGTGGTAGTAGTGTGCTGGGGGAGGGGGGGACTCACATCTCATGGAACCCAATATTCCGCACGCCTACTTAGAATAACGGGTCCACCATGACGGCCTACTTCATGCTGCATAAACACACGCAACCGGATCCCTGTTTTGCCGAAACAAGGCAGGAGTGAGCTACTAAAAAAAGCAGGCGGGGACACTTCTGAGTACAAAAGCTCCCACTCTAAAACATTCCAGACATACACAACATAGACCGTCCGAAAATAGAGGGGATGGGGGCAGACGAGTTCTTATCTGCGATCTTAAACCAATAAGTTCCCACGTATTTCTCTGGTTACGTCTCTCCGCAACTTCACCGGCGGGGAAACACGCGAAAAAAGCGTGATTATTTCATGATTGTAACCTCGTCCGCCAAACCTCAAGAGTCCCACCACGGTAGGGGTTGCACTTTTTATGCTGAAAGGTTCTGAGCAATTTAGTTTCTTGAGTGAGGAACTACCAATCAAGATCAAAAGTTTACTCGTGAATTCGTTTGAGGGGTACGTAGCGCATACAAGCGCCGGTCGGGTGGCATGAACGAATTTCCTCCAAGTAATGCATCGGGTGAGATATTGAGCTCCTAACGTGAGGGCTCAGGAACTTCTGGTGCACCCCTACCTCGGGATGGCTCTTGATCGAGACTTCTTCACCGTTTCCGCCAACGCTTTTACCTGCAGGATAAAAAACGGGTATCACCGCCGGAACATTACCGGGGAAAAAAGCTGCGCTCCCATGGGGAAAATACCGCGAGTGTACATTAGTGCCTGAATATTTATCGTACACGCAAAGGGGTTATCGCCTAAGAGTGTCACATGGGCATGGTAAGCGATTCGACACAGTTCAAGGGTCTGGACTTCAACACCGACCGTGACCCCAAGCACAATGGTCGTCTAGGAGGTTGGCCCCCACTGCAGCGTTCCGCACGAACGAAGATGGTTCGTGGGGATGGTGCTCTGCTGCCGCCCTGACAGGTGTCTATGTGAGGCCTGCTATAGGTATGAAATACTTTGAACAAGTCAACCGCATCACTCATGTCCCCCGCCGTGGCCAACTTTTTCACAAGCAACAACGTTGAAGTCCTCTAGCATTTGGCTTATTTTGTTACAACGTTCGGTTTGAACATTCAGCCTGTCGACCATACCTCTGGCTACACGTGCCGTACTTTGTCAATCAATCCCCCCACCTCGATTCAGAAGGCGGAACGATCACGATGAAAGCGCAATCAAAATTCGATTAATGACTGCGGTAATGGCCGCGCGAGACCCGTTGACCTTCTGTGGGAGAAGGGAGGAGGGCGTCGATCCTTTGCGGTCGATCGACTGGCTTATTCGCCGAGGAAACTGAGCTGCTCCGCCAACAGTTTGTGAGCATTTGGATTGGACGCATTATCGGACGATTGGTCCTTCCTAGCAATAAAAAGCCGAATTGGCCACGCTCCCGACTCGTCTTCCGCCGCAGTAATGGTGCGCTTGAAAACCGGGTGCTTGGAAAGCCGTCGCCCGATTCTCATAGCGGCGGAGCTCAGCCGAACACCGCATACTGCTCGTGCGTACAATGGTGGCGGTTCATGATAAGAGGGAGGCTCCGCATATGGTGGTGGTGGGCCTCTTGGAGAGGAGGGGCCAGCTGCCGAAACGTTGGAAAACATTTCAGCCAACAGGGGGTTCGTGGGCGCGACGCGGGGCGTTGACGGGGGGTGTCCATCATTAGCAGAGATATCAAATTAAGCTAAGTTTCTTTCTCAACGTTGTGTGGCTGTTCGTTTAAAAGTTGGAGCGTGATACTATCGGGGTCTATAGCACTTCTGCTTGTCACTGGGACTGATGGAGCTTCATGACCGATGAACTACCCGATACCGTTTGAGTTTACACCATTGCTCGAAATACCCCACTTAGGCGACGAAGTTGGTCATTGGGGAGAAACCTTCACAATGTTTGAAGGTCATTGCTTGGGTGACCCACCAACAGCGAAGAGCTCCTCGGTCCAGGAGCCTCACAAAAGTAATAGAGCCACCCCCGTTCCAAAAAGCAAGATGCCTTAGAAGCTTGTCACCGAGGGCATATGGTGGACTCATATATACAGCTGCCAGCTGTCAGTTCTTCATGAACGAGACACCCGACGTGGCACACGGCTGAGACGGGTTCAACTTCATCCATAACAACACCACAATTTTTCTGTAGGTATTTCAAGCTTATGTGCCTTCAATCTTAGTAGCCCCGACAGTCACAACGGTAAAGCAAGAAGGGGCAGCGAGGGCACAGTTGGCGGATAAATTCGACCTCCCCATATACTTGCTTGGAGCAATTCAATCCGGGTTTCGAATGGGGGGGGGGGGTACTTGTTTGTCGTCCTTCTTAGCCATTTTACCATTGGTCACGCATCCTTTCTGAGAGAGATCATGCCGGGGGAGGGGGGGTTAGGAGGATAATTGATTGAATTACACAAGCAGTAGCAGCAACCTTCACGAGAACAGATTCCTCTGCTTTTCAAAAGTATCCGTGCTTGAAAATTAGCGTTTCCGGGACAAAAATGACGGGAGGTTGGAATCGATCGAGGACGGGGCGTTTTTCTGTTTGTTTTT